>NW_020869194.1:238366-248366 GCF_003789085.1 Penaeus vannamei
AGGCTGCGAGACCCAACATCCGCCTGTGGGTTTCCTTATTAGGCTTTGCCTCACAAGCTTCACACTGTCTGTGTGTGTGTAAAGTGTCTTTAATAAGACGTCGCAAATGTTGAACAGATAATTCCTTGTAATTCAGTTCCATGTTGCATATTTCCAAAGCTTATTTTAGCCAGGCAGCTAAACCATACATTGTTCTATCTGTCGGAAGTACCATGTCTGGGCAAAGTATTTGTGCATGAAAAGGGTAAATGGCATTCGCCTTGCAGGTGCCATGATAGTGATAAGAGTGGACAATTTTCTGTAGTGATAATATATATATATATATATATATATATATATATATATATATATATATATATATGCATAAATGTTTTATGTGAAGAGATTATTAGAAAAGAGGCCATGTGATGCTGACGATAAAACCCATCGCATCTCTTTCAAATAGAATTATCAGAAAACGTGTCATTGAAAATATATAAATTTGTGGAGCACGGCGGACAGCTCAAAGATAAGATAAGTAAAACGACTTCGTCAGTGAATTCTGCGCCGTCAGACTACGTTCAAGGCCACAGGACGAAAGGAGAGGAAGGCAGACATTATCGAAAAAAAGGTACAGCTAGCATTGGAAAAAGAAATATTTCTTTTCCTGTACTACAGTTTTTGTTACGGTACCTATTCCATTTTCATTTTAGAGATCCTAGAAAGAGGTAATATACTACTTTAACAATATATCAGCCAATATAGTGTACGACTATCCTGCGTATGGTATATTGGTGCATATCGAATTGAAATTATATATAATTTGAATAGCAGACCTAGGCACTTGTGAAGTTTTTGATATTTGACTGGCTTAGAATTTATTTTAAAAAATGCGTTAGATATCTCATGTCTTATCTGTCCGCCATTGCAGCCATTTGTGGTGCATGTTGATGCTTTTCGTGGTGTGACGGTTCGCTCGTACACCAGTCTCACAGGTCGCAATTTTGATTTCTCAATAGTGGCGGCTTGACTGATTTCAGTTGTACTTAAGGGCTGAATATTCAAACGCGTATCTTGCCGTCGAACGCAAGGTCTATATAAGTATTAATAGACCTTGCTGACATGTTTAGTACGAGTCAAGGCTCAGTAGGGTAAGGCAGGGGAGACAGCAACTCTAACGTGTTACGGTGAACTATATAAATTACCTTTTTCGATTTTAGGACAATTACTCCTGTACCTTACAAGATGTTAATTAGTTTAGTTATAATGTTATCAGGCATACGTGACTCAGTCGTGAACGCAGCAAGTGTGATATTGCAATCGGCGAGTTAAGCCCCAACCTGTTGTATTTGTAAACATGACGCTACATAAATTCTAACATTACCGTTAATTACAACTAAGATAATAAGAGCGATCAGTGATGAAACTATATGCCTAATTTGTTGTGAATTATAAATCATCAATTTAATATTATGAAGAAGATTGTTAAGAGGAAAGGTTAATTATTTACAGTTTTTGAATATGCAACTTTCGAAAGATGCACGCATGAGAGAGACGCGTGTATTGGTCTTCTCTCTCCTTATTTCTAATCAAATGGATTGTTGATTATTTTGCCCTTAATATTTTGTGTCTTTTTTGGGATTTGGTATGTAAGACTTCAAATTTTGATAAATAAAGAGTGGTGGAACTGTTTTTACTATGTTATTTACTTCATATGTTTGAAAGTACACTTGTATTAGTGGAAGAGAGGAGGCAGAACATAAACGCCATGCCATTCCTATGCAAATCAACGCTTGGAGATCGTTGAATGTCTGAGCGGTCCTCCAATATAAGTAACAGGTCTTGTGGAGTGTTGTATATGATGGAGGCCATTTGTGAATGGTTAGTATTGGAAATTTCCCACAGGTGTGGTATGAAGTAGTATTTAACCCCAGTATTCTCCACAGCATCCAAATGATTCTGAAATAAACAAGGCAACACTTTACATCTACACATATAACATCGTAATTTACTCACAAGCATCATAATGTTGCTAACCACTAAACAACCAAGGTGTATAAATGCCAAAGCCTGCTAAAATTGCTCGTTATATGTCACGCTTTTCAGGAGACAATATTTTGTCCCTAAATATCACAAGTAGCTGTTAAGTGTTCATGGCTCATGGTTAGCCGAGATTCTCTATGAGCCGCCTAAAACAGGAGGTGTGATTAGCCAATGACGATCCGAAGTGATTTGCGGCGTGGCAGGGTCTTACGGTGGAGAAACGTCCCAGGAAGAAACGTTTGTGTATACGAAACCAAGTCCGGGATATGGCGCCTTACCTTCAAGTCCGGGATATGGCGCTTAACCTTGCCGCCATTTAAATAGCTGTAGTGCCACCTGTTCATCTTGGCTTTGCGGCACTCTGAGAATCCGGTCCTAAGGGTCTTTTTTTCTCACTCTGTGAGACATTAAATTACCGAGACATTAAATTACCAAGAAAAAACATGGCAAGCATTTCGACTTCGATACGTTTGAAATCTTCAAAGACCAGATTAACCAAACATCCTCACTAATATTTACATTATTCAGAAAAAAAAACAAGGATAACAATAAAGCAATTCCCAAAGTTGAGGTGAAGCTGACGGAATTCCTTAGAGCCTCCCTTCTCAGCACCGCCATTCCCGACTTGCGAAGGATGTAGAATGTGCTTCAATAACTATAGAGGTTTCAGCTTTTTCATACTGCAAGAATGGTGGTCCATTTATCCTTCCCCCAATATCTATCTGTCTCTCTGTCTCTCTCTCTCTCTCTCTCTCTCTCTCTCTCTCTCTGTCTCTCTCTCTCTCTCTCTCTCTCTCTCTCTCTCTCTCTCTCTCTCTCTCTCTCTCTCTCTCTCTCTCTCTCTCTATGTATATATATATAATATATATATATATATATATAGAGAGAGAGAGAGAGAGAGAGAGAGAGAGAGAGAGAGAGAGAGAGCGATAGATAGTTACAAATATATATATGCATATGTGGTATGTTTAGACACACACACACACACACACACACACATCATACACACACACACACACACACACACACATATATATATATATATATATATATATATATATATATGTGTGTGTGTGTGTGTGTGTGTGTGTGTGTGTGTGTGTGTGTGTGTGTGTGTGTGTGTGTGTGTGTGTGTGTGTGTGTGTGTGTGTGTGTGCGTGTGTGTGTCTAAATATACACATATGCATTATATATATATATATGTGTGTATCTATCTATCGCTCTCTCTCTCTCTCTCTCTCTCTCTCTCTCTCTCTATATATATATATATATATATATATATATATATATATATATATATATATATATATATATTATATATACACACACACACATACAGAGATAAAGGTATGTGAGTGTATTGGACTGTTCTTTGCTCACTGTTATATTCATGTTTTAAATGATTTTCCAACAGAATTGTCTCTACTGCCTGAGATAAACATTATCGGCAGTTATCTCTGCATCTTAGAAGACAGCAAGCAACATGGTAAGCACCATTTGGATATTTCTTAGTCGTTTAGATATCGCTTATATCAAACACCCTTTTTACAAAAGAGTAAATATTGAAAAAGACAAAAAAAAAAAAATAATGATTATTTTCTTCTCTTGACCTACAACAGGCGTCAAAGGCCGAGGAGTGCGAAATTTGCCTTGTAATGTTTGATGGTAACAATAGAAGGCCTCGGATCTTACCCTGCGGCCACACCTTCTGTTCGCTCTGCATCGCGAACCTTCTCCAGAACGGCTCAGTGAACTGTCCCAATTGCCGCGTCCAGCATAGCGCCTCGAACGTCGACGACTTCCCGGTTGTGTTCGTCTTGGAAGATTTCATTAAGAAATTTTGCCTCAATGCAGGCGGTGGGAACAAGAGGCCGGCTGCAGGACAACCTCCGTGGAAGAGATTGGGGAGGAAAATTGTTGAAGTGAGGGAAGAACAAGAGGCATCCCTTCGCAACTTCAGATTCGGTTTTAAGGCCAAGCTGTCTCAACTAGAGGATTATGCCACTAGCCTTTACGTTTGGGAGTGCCAACATGGGGAACTTGATGCCAAACTTCGCGACGTGCTGGAGAAACAGAAGATTATTAAACTAATGTTGGAAGAAGAGAAAAGATTAGTAAAAGAACACCAGCACGAGGGACGGGAACACCAAATACTACTGGACGGAGCAGCAACATCACTTGATACAGCCGGGACAATGCAGGAGCTGATGGCTATCGTGGACACGGCCGAGCAAGTAAGACTTGTGGCCGAAGACTGGATTCAGCGATGTAACGAGGCGTTTCCCAATGTCAGCGTTATCCAGAAGTCTGCCAAAGTGAGCACTGCTTCTGAAAGAAATGTCGATAGGTGATACCATGATGAAACTATCAGGTTATGGATGATGCATTATTTTTTGCTCAATTTTTATTTTTTTACACAATAGACGCGTGCAGCCCTTAAGGAAACCCTGAATATAATAAGCGAAGGCATGACCTGTGAAGAGACCTCCAATGACGACGTACTGGCCACTAGTGATGGCGCAAGAAGCAGTGTGTCGAGTGCCCATGAGGTCATGACAGATCCTTCGCTGTCTATCCCTAAGAAAGTCGAACGCATAATAAATACTCTGTTATCAAAGCTGACAGTAAGTTTCTTTATTTAGATATCTTGCCATTTAACGTGAAATAAAACCGATATAAACGTAAGAGCATGCAGTATAAATGTGCATGTCTTTTGATTCCATTTTCAAGACTCTCCATGTATAATATTTATTAATTGCAACAATCAGTCATAGATCTCCAGTTCTCCAGCAAAATGTTACACATTTTGCATCATAATTTTATTAAATATAACCTGCCCATTCAACCTAATATATCGTTCATGATTAAAAGTAACCGTGAAAACACCTGAACAAACGATCCCAAACGGACAGGTTGGCCGCGTCCTGCAGAAAGACGGCCCAGTGAAAGACCTCTTGAACGCTGGTGAAGTATTCGCGGTGAAGAATCACCGCCGATGCCCTCGCTCTGCCAAGATCAGCCGAATCGGCAACGAGATCTACGTCCATCACCTGAAAGACGCGCGTCCTCCGGCCAGCGCCCACACGATCCCGGTGAGTTAACTGCTCGTCAAAATCAATGCTTATTATCATTATCATTATTATTAATGACGATAGTGATCGTAACAGAATCATCATTATCTCTGTTATGACTAATGTGGCCTAGGTCACTATACTGACTTGTGTGGCTGACATTATTATCATCATCTCTCTTCGTTTCAGTTCCAAGAAATGGCAACCTCCTTTGACTTGTCCTCCACTCAGGTTTTCCTGGAGCTAGTATGGCAAAACTCACCGCCACGCCGAGTGCAAATACGACTCTGCCGTGACAACTGGCTGGCGAAGCAGTTCCTTATGATGTGCACGGGGGAGACGGGACCCTCCTTCGCCAATACAGGAATGTTTAGTGATGGTTATAGGGGCTATCAACAAGAGTGTATACTGGGAGGAGATTACGATGGTAAAAAGGGAAAGGCGATCATAGCACCAGATGGAAACCCCAAGGAGAAAGTGCCGGAGCGCGCTGGGGTTGTGAGGCAGTATGGCCCAGGAAACAGTACGCAATTTTCCGTCGTTATAGGAAGTGGTCGACCTAACGTTGAAGTTGATAAGGTCTTTGGCTATGTCGAAAATGGCTTAGAAGTGCTCATGTCCGCAGCAAAGGCCCAATTTCAAGAGAAAGCCAATGTGGTCGTTGTTGACTGTGGTGCGGTGATACCTCTTTGATCACCTATGAAATCGTGTGATTACAAGTGCTGTGTTTGTGTTTGTGTTATAGAAGTGGAGACCGTCAAAGATATCGAGAAACAGTACGTATAAAAACAGTTAAAAAAAATAACATCTCTTATATTGACAATTCTATATCTCTATGCAATATTATAGGAATCAAAATGTGTGACTTACCATGGACGTGAGAAAGCATTTTTACTGGGTAATTGCGCAGTTTACATTTGGAATCTGTGTGGTGTTTATACTGATCACTTGCCAAGAAAATCTTGAAGAAAATGAGAGTTGAGTGTGAGTAACATTTTGGTGAAGGACCATTCTCTTGTTCCAAGAAATGGCAACCTCCTTTGACCTGTCCTCCGCTCTGGCCTTCCTGGAGCTAGTATGGCAAAACTCAACGCCACGTCGAGTGGCGACTTTGCCGTGGCAACTGGCTGGCGAAGCAGTTCCTGATGATGTGCACGGGGGAGACGGGTCTCTCATACGCCGAACGGAAAAGCAGTGCGACTCACGGAATACCTTTCCAGCATTTTAGACTTTGTGTTACGATAATGAGTTAAGTTGCTCAAACCTTAACCCATAACTTTCATAGCTCGACAAACGAATGCAACCATCAGACTATCTCAGACAATGCTTACTCTCAATAACCTCTACAGTGGAGTAAAACTGTTGAAGGCAAGCCATCGTCTGGTTCACATTCTTTATATAATTCACCCTTATTTTTTTCAACGGTCCAAAATGTAGGCACATGTACTTATAGTCATTATTGGTCATTATTGTCGCTAATGCTATCAGGGAATGAACAAAAAAACTTATGCCTTGGAAATTAGTTTGTTGTATACTTTACCATAATGCAAAACACAAAGTCTTTCTCATGCTCAATCTATCTGCAAGACGGAAAAGACAAGCTGCAGAGAAAACAAGTTGTTCTCTCGCTGAACCATACCTTTTTGCTGTAAATATGAGATGGAATTCACCAAACCAGCAGGCCAAACAACCTGTAATACAAGGTCCCTCAAACCTTCTTACCGACTTAAGCCTCTGCTTCAATGCCTGCCTCAGTTTCAGTACCTGCTTCATCAATGGCTTCAGTTCTGGCTTCAATTCCAGCTTCAGCACCTGTTTCAACAATTGCTACTGTTCCTGCCAGTACTCCCGCAGATGATGAGCACGACGCAGCATCAGATTGTACAACTATCATTCAAGTTTACACCAGTGTTTGGACAAAAGAGCAGTTTACCTCATTACAACCTGTAGTAATGACTTTGAGTGAACTGCCATTGCTTGTAAGATAAGCAGTTAAAAGAAATGCTGATCATATTATTGCATTAATAGCACAGATGTAATTCTATATGATTAGGCTAAAATTCAATTAGTCATAATCAATGTTACTAAATGAGATGCAGTGCAGCCCTATATGCATATACACTTAATATGCAACTATAGCCTTTTTAATTCAGCCATTGGGAGATAAGCCAGATTGGTTAAATGCACGAAAAACTTTAACTGGCTTTTTGCAATGTATGTAAATTGCTATTTAAATAAATATTCAAAAGGCAGTCACCATCTCTCTTACTCCCCCCCTATTATCATTATTATAATTATTATAATCATAACTAGTGGTACCACCCTCATCAACTACCACCCAGCCTTAAATATGGTTCATGGCAGTTAGGTTCTTTCACATTGGATAATTCCTATTAGTTGATATAGTGCATGGTACTCAAGAATATTAGAATTCATTAAAGTATCAGGACCTTTTACGTGGATTTACCAAAGTCTTTTGATATCTAGTATAAGAAGACCCAATTCTGTATAAAACCATTCTGACACCTGTTTCTAACAATATAGTCTATATATTAATCTTCAGTTTGTGAGATATTCAACCTATTTACTAAGTTTGAAATAATTTTAGTGATTTGCACATTTATTGACATGTGTATTGTCATCATGGTATTGTAAAATATTTTGTTATTGAAACACTGTGAAAATTAAATAAAATTATATTTAAATAGGATGATTATGACAAAAAGAGCATGAAAATTAAAATACATTCATGTATAAGCAACCACATTAGCAGATCATTTAAATCCCATATAGTCCCAGATGACACTGCAATTGGTCTGCTTGGGGTGGGGGGAAATGTCAAATTAAAATAAATAGAAATGGCTAAAATTATGTGTACAATGACATGTAGAAATGATTTATTTAATGATAAAAGAATATTTAACCAGAGGTAGGTTTAGTGAGGTGCTGCCGTGTGTACTCCCAAATGAAGAGGGCTCCAGAAACATGGACATTGAGAGACCGAATAATGCCAAATTGTGGAATCTCTACACAGACATCAAGTAGCTGGAGGAGTTCACATGGAATTCCTTCTCTTTCATTTCTGAAAAATGAGAGACATGTTATTTGAGTACTGATTTCTGGTAGGAACAACCACACTGATGAAAATAAATCATACTATTCATAGCTCTACTGTGATTGGTTTTATATCCAACTCCGTTGGTGCCTTCTTTCTGAACACTTTTATTTGGGTCAGTATCTAAAAATAAAAATTTATGCTTACCCTAAAATTACTGCTGTTCTTTCTGGGAAGCTGTATTCAGAGAGCTTCTTGCTGTTGGCAGTTTGTTCTGCTGCAACTAATGTGTACCCTTCATTCTGAAGGGTTCTCAAGTACTCTGCAATATTATCTGGTTTAACCTGTTAATCCAAGATAAAAGATATTTATAGAAGCCCTCTCTTGTTCCATTATTTCAATAATGATAAGCCATAATCCCAAATAGTATTTTTTGAAATTGTAATTAAATATGAAATGCATTTCTACAAAATACAATTAAAGGCCATGACAATGGTAAAAATCATATATACTTACCTCCTTGACAGGCACCCACTGCTGAGCTGTCAAGGAAAGAGAGTTGAAAGTCTGATCTTCCAGCACTGCAAGAGAAGGAACTACATACTCTTGCACACTAAAAACTTCACAGGTCCGGCACAAGCCACCAAGGTTAGGAGGCTTATCAATCAGTGAAGCAACTAGAATCAGTCCTCCACGTTGTTGCTTTGGTTCAGCCTGAAAAAGCAGAAAGCTACTGCACTTTTCCTTTTTAATATATAAAGCACATAAACTAGAGGTACAAGTACGTACCTTGCCTATTGGGTTTAAATTTCTTTGCTGTGCCTGAAAATGTGAGGATTCTCTACTAGTACAACAATTAGATTATTCTCAAAAGATGCAATCTAGCAACCATACCATGATTAATCCACTGATTCTGGTAGCACATGTATACATACACTGACCATTCTGATTTTATTTTTATTTCTATATTTTATTTCTATATTTCACATATATCAATGATTTGTATTGCCATGGGTATTCCTAGGGGTGGCCTATACCCCTTCTGAGGCAGGACACTAAAGTTAGGAATTAAAGCAGATGTGTGCATGTGCGTGTGTGTGTGTATGTGTGCGTGTGAGTGTGCTTGAGTGTGCGTGTGTGTGCGTGTGAGTGTGAGTGTGCGTGTGAGTGTGCGTGTGAGTGTGCGTGTGTGTGCGTGTGTGTGCGTGTGTGTGTGTGTGTGTGTGTGTGTTGTGTTGTGTGTGTGTGTCTGTGTCTGTGTCTGTGTGTGTGTGCCTGTGCTGTGTGTGTGTGCATGTGCATGTGCATGTGCACAGTTCTGTGTACTTTGGAATTTGTGTGTGTGTGTGTGTGTGTGTGTGTGTGTGTGTGTGTGGTGTGTGTGTGTGTGTGTGTGTGTGTGTGTGTGTGTGTGTGTGTGTGTGTGTGTGTGTGTGTGTGTGTGTGTGTGTGTGTGTGTCATTATGTGTATGTATCCCTGCATAAGTGAGGGTTTTAATAAGCTATATATATCACTGTCACAGATAACATAGACAAATGAGAATTACCATATCTGGCAAGTCAAGAGGGGCAGTTAGTTCCGAGATCATTGATTTCCAAGGAGTTATCTTCCTCTGTACATTAAGCACAGGGCTGCCAGATACTTCATTGTCCTCTGGGAACGATGTCTCACCTGGAATTTTTTTTTGAATAAAAAATGTGCTCAGTTCATGCACTAAATATATGTTTATGCTGACCTTGTAATGTTATCAACTATATTCATGTAAGATATACAGAAGTTATTCTTGCTTCTTAACACTTTTTTTTCTTTCATTAGTATATTTACAGTTGTATTGAGGAAATACAGAATGTC
>NW_020869194.1:258366-260866 GCF_003789085.1 Penaeus vannamei
GATGAAAGGAAGGGAAATTATCAGCTTATGGTTGATCATTCCTGTCGTTGAAAATGAAATACATTTAATGAGCCTCCACTTCGACTGTCTCAGGCTCCTCAGACCATACGTAGCGTTATTACTACGGTGATGTCACACATGGCCTGTCCATCATCTGAAAAGCAACAGAGATTTACCTTTCTAACCTCAGCTAGAAAGTGCTGTGTGTCCAACTGACCAGCGAGCATCTATTCAGCCAGGGAGTTCCAACCTACAATTCATGCAGCACCTAGACTGCCTTCCATAATGAAATGTTATTTTTGAAAAACTTCTTTGTAACAAATGGTTACCCATTACAGTTCGATAAAATTACCAGAATCTTTCTGAGTAAGAAATTCATCAATGAACAAATTGTCTCCACTGTCAAAAGATATCATAGATATATTAAACTACCCTATATGGGTGATCTAAGGTATGAAATCAGGAAACCGTTAAAAACTTTCTTGCAAAATAATTACCCCAAGATTATGTTTACTTTTGTTTTCAGTAACACCAACACGTTAGCAAAGTTCTTAAAACATCCTTTAAATCAAAGCTCTGACATGTTCTAATGTAGTATACTTGTTTATCTGTCCTAACTGCCAAGCTAGGTACGTGGGATCAACCTCACGATGGCTATGTCGCCGCATCTCCGAACGAAAAGGCGTCTTGCAGGCCTGGCCTCCCGCTGAGCAAACCCTTCTAGAGCATTCCCATTCACACTCACACCCTACCGTTATCTGTACACTCACACCCTTTTTCTACCACAGATTTTAGTGTTCTGGCATCTCACTCCTCCTGCCTAGACCTCATAACCTCAGAATCCCTCCTGATAAATAAGATGCAGCCAGAGCTAAACAACATAACCACAGCTACCACTTTGTTCTCCCACTAGACTGTTCATTTCTATAAACACCCATTTTGGTTGGTTTACCATTCATTTTTACGTTTTTATTTTTTCTTTATATATATTCATATCATGTTCTGTATTTTTCTGTATATGGGTTCTGTTTATATTACTATTATTTTGTTTGCTTTATTTGTATTTTTGTAACATTTACTTAGTCTAATGACCCTTCTGTCTGGTTAATTTACAGCATTGATAATGAATATATGTAACCCTTCGAAACGTCTGCATAATTAATAAGGATGAGATTCTTCACGGCCGTATTGATCTACCTCTTCATACTAACGATTCGCCGCCTTACTGGAAAACCCATTACGGAATATATATAATATATATATATATATATATATAATATATATATATATATATATATATACATATATATATATATATATATATATATATATATATATATATATAAGGGAGTGGTTTCTATCCTAGTAGAATAGAAAACATACTGGGCAACCGATTAAAAAATCAATCAAAACAAAAGGCATGTTTTTATTCGAGTCCCCCACGCCCCTCCCCCCCCCCCCGCGTGCCAGGAGCCAGGGCAAGCGCGCGTGGGTCGCCGTGCCGGTCACTGCGCATCCCCGAGGGCGAACGGCGAGGCGTCGCTGGTGCGCAGGAAGTACGCCCCTTCGTGCCTGAAACGTGGGCGCGGCAGGAGACGTTCGCGTTGGAGAGGACAGAGAAATAGAATTCAGAAGTTTAGTGCACACTTACATAAGGTACGTACATACATTCGTTGTAGCTCAGTAAATGCGTGTGTGCATGTACACAGACACAAATATACATACATATATATACACACACATATATGTATGTATGTACATACACACACACACACACATATATATATGTATATATATATATATATATATATAATATATGTGTGTGTGTGTGTGTGTGTGTGTGTGTGTGTGTGTGTGTGTGTGTGCGTGTGCATATATATATATATATATATATATATATATATATATATATATATATATATATATATATATTTGTATACATATGTATATAATATATATTATATATATATACATATATATACACACATATATAACTACATACACACACACACACACACACACACACACACATATATATATATATATATATATATATATATATAGATGTGTGTGTGTGTGTGTGGTGTGTGTGTGTGTGTGTGTGTGCGTGTGTGCATAGTTCATACACTGCATGCCTCACCCGGACGACTAGCCCATGTACTGAGCCAGAAGGTTCACAAGCAGGACAATCGCCGAGATATGAGTCCCAGTCAGAACAAGCCATGCTTTGAACATGTGTCCGGAGTGGTGGCTCTTATGCTCTCTATCCATAAGGACGCGGCTCGCATGTGGCTGCAGTCAGCTGGTGAAAAGAGGATTTTGGGGAGGTGTTTGCATCGTCATTTTTTTTTTTTTTCATATGTAGTATTTTTATTTATATATATCTCTCTCTATCTCTCTCCCTCCTCCCCCCCTCTCTCTCTCTCTCTCTCTCTCTCTCTCTCATACCAAAGAGATCCATCCAGTCTGAAACAGGGTCGCCGGTGCCGCAGCCAGGCTG
>NW_020869194.1:263366-273366 GCF_003789085.1 Penaeus vannamei
GGGAGGCTTGCGTTGAACGGGGACTGCGAGAGGTTTTCTAGGTTTCCGGGTAAGAGGCTGTAGTACATGTCGTCGGCGGCATTTGTTCTGAAGGAGGTTTGAGGTGGCGCGAATTATTCGAATGGGTTTTCACTTTTTTTCTCTGTTTATTCTGGTGTATTCCCCAATTAGGCCAGTAGTCACCCATTCTTCTTGTCCCTTTGAACCCTATGGGCATTCTGACAGGTTTCCATATATCATTATGAACTTAGGGTATGTGGAAAGCCTAAATGAAGATTAAATACAGATAATAACATGGATATAATGCTAAATAACTGTAACTAATTTCAAAGAGGAAGGGCGACTTGGCCAGTTGGATGATTTTCTTATCACCAGATTTATAACAGGGGTATCTTGTTCTACATTATTCATGGTGTAGCTTATATTATACAATGCACACATTACGACAGGGTACACTATGCCTATTATTCCAGATTCTAATATGCTCTCTTTGAGAAGTGAAAATTAAAGTAACCGGGGGTACATACATGATCCCCAGGTTGAAAAACGTTTTTTTTTTAAGATTGTTACCGTCCTTCGTAAAATCGTTGAATGGCAACGACTGAATTATTCAAATTTTGATACAGCAAATAAAGACGAAATGCTGCAGATATATGGCTAAGACGAAGCAAAGAAATGATTTCCGTTTTTTCTCACCTAGTCCAAAGAAGAAAACGGACGTCTTCCAGTTCGCCCATGTGAGACTCAGGTAAAACCGGCATTTGGCTATTCCAATCGTTGAACAGGTCTGGATGTTCATCTAGTTGGTAGCCTTCCATGTCCATACTACATGATCCGAGAGTAAGACCAATTACTGCAGTAAGATACGAGAGAATTAGTGTATTCATCAGTATATACTGAAATAGTCTTAAGCATTAAATCAAATTGTTTCCAAAACCTAAACAAATTTGTTGATCTTTTAGCATTATTAAACATTACACATCTCTAGTTTTCAAAACTATATTGTTTTAACTCGAAACTTACCTAAATTACGTATATGATTTAGTACGAGTAAGATTTTGTATCAACTATAAATGAAAAAGTTAACAAAGAAAAAAACTATTTGAAGATCTGTCCCTGCTATGGGGGACATGCAGGTGACAGCAATATATGTAAGGGTGTATGCGAGTTATATTCATTTATATAATTACTAACAAATATCCATTTATATGATTACTATTAAATATGAATAAATTACCTAACTGTCATCGTGTCATTGCTAATGATAGCTATGCTTATAGATACATCAATATTTATTCATTACTTTATATGGTCACAATAATCAAAGTAATGATTGCATTAGTGATGATTTATGATGCGAAACATCATTACCGGTAGCAATATAAGAATACTTTTTAGGAAACCACAATAGTCGTTATAAAGAGCAGAGAATAGAACGTAAAAATTAGCGAAATGGTACTTAACAGAGTACCAAGGCGGCATGGCGTTCTTTTTCCTACCATCCCCAAAGGCGCTCGTAATGTTTCGAAAGGTGAAAGGGACGTGAACGAGAAAGAAAATAGGGAACGAAGAGGCTTTTCGCTCAGAGCCGGCGAATTTGGACTCCCACCAGCGGGTTTAACCACCATCCCACAGTACATCCTACACAACTCTTCTCGACCGGTGGTGGAGCGAACACCACACACGAGAATAGAAGCCGAATGCCATCGCCTTTCTCGTCGTCCGCATGGGAATGGGAAAGCGCTGGGACTGGGCTCCCAGAGGCCTAGGAAATGCGCGCTCACGCATCGAACCAGAGCGTCCAGTCACTGGTTCGAGCGTACGCTCCGAGATGCGCGAGGCAGTGAGTTGGACGCATAGCCGCCACGTATGACACACCATGATTCCGCCGTCCCACACGACGGAGTCGCACATGTGTGTAAGATCGTATCGAGAGCGCCTTGAGAGAGGACACTAAAATAGCACGACAGGCTATTTGTGGCCGTCTTGTGGCTAAGCCTTTGTAAGTCACTCTACTAAGCGCATTATAATCTAATGTGAGATGCAAATAAAGAAAATACACGCATCGAGATGGTTAACAATAACAAAAGAAATTATAATAGACTTCATATAATAAACTGGATATAATAGCGTATAGATATTGTAACCTAACATATATGCTTATTTACACTCATCTAGTATCCGGCGCTGACCATGCTCACAACGGACAATGAGGGCGGTTAAACAACGATGAATTATGTGGACTATTAATCAGAAGCAGAATAAAAACAGAATCAAGGTGACTTTAGTGTGTCGCTCTGCCTCATTTTACCACGCCTCGCTTTTAAGCGCCTCTGGGAACGACCGGCTGTCAGGTCGTCGAGCAGTTTTCAATCTATAAACAGATGAAGGCCGTTTTTACGAGTGGTCACGTAACTGCTCTTATGTGTCGTCTAGTATGGCAATACAATCATGAGATGTAAGAGACATCCGTGGATATAAAAAATAGCATTATCGTGTATGTGGTATAATACTGCACACACCACACAGTATCACTTATCCACACACTAGCCGCACTAAAGTAACATCGATCATCCATATGTCCACTCTATAAGCATAGTATCTATTATAATCGACTATCTGTACAGTATATATAAGATGTGAAACATGGTAGTATATTATTACTATTCTATACCTTATATATAGCTCATTATCTATTATGAAATTACCATACATAACATATATAAATTAATATATATATATTTTTGCTGCTATTACTATATTGTTTTATATCGTATATTAATTAATAAAATAATATAATTTTAAATATTAGAAACACAACACCGATTAACTATAACGCTACCGCTCACATACTATATCATTAACTAATATCCTACTATCCTTTTTAATAATATATTTGCACTGTTACACCATATACATAATCTTCTGATCAATGTATCATCATAGACTAACCTAATAATAAGTATATCATAGAGGACAGGATATATACAATATGTTATATATTAATATATTTATATATTATACTTTGTATTATTAGATGCTTGTTTTTGTTCGTGGTGATTTGTGTGATGTTGTGTGTGTGTGTGCATATAGTTTTGATACAAAATCATTATGATAATACTACTATAATATTCAACTATAGTGATTAAATAATCACATTAATAGTAATAATATCTAACATACAATATATCAATATTATACGTATACGTATTGTGGTGTTAGGTGTGATGTGTAGTGTGGGTGTGTGGCGCAGAGCGTCTGCGGCCACGAGTGCTATACAGATGATGCATAATCTAACTCGTTAGAATATGACAGTACCACTAATTAAACGCGAGCATCTCAAAATGTCGTAAAACGTGGAGTAATGGCATGAAGGTCCACAAGTATTTTCGTTATTCAATATCAAAAAATACAAAGTTGTATTCGAAAACGTATTACATGTGCACACATAAAAGAATGATCTACATACCTCAACTATTGAAAGGTCCATCTTTTTTATTGGAAAAACATATGATTTAACACAGTTATGTATCACATGCTTACAGAACTATTCCCTTGCAGGATTTCTAGATTATAAAGAAAAATTACCATCTTGGGATAGACTATCAAACTACCGAGAAATTTGAGTACACCTTTAATTTAGTTTGATTGGCCAGTATAATGTTCTATAAACAACACACAGAGAGAGGTCCATGATATAAATTGACCTCACTTTCCACATAATGCTGATTCAGACTAAGACAGCGGATAAACTAGCTAAAAAGAACTAACGAACTAGGGTTCTGAATCATAGAAATAATCCTCCTACACGGATTAGGTATTAATTTTGAACATGATTTTATATCAAACTCAGGAGGAAATCACGCCCTGTCTATCTAAAGGCACTTATTTGTGAATTGAGCCGAATTGTCACACAAGGGTTTATTCAAATACTTGGACAAATGGAAGTTCTCTCCACTATAAAGGAGAGTGTCCGTACATGCGATAGAGCCTTGATCTCGGGTTTATCTCTCTCTTTTCGGAATCCCCTAATGGAGCAAGCTATACAAAAATTCCTGGTATAATTCCCTTTCCATATTCTTTTGCATTCGGTCTTCAGTCCTCTACTTCTCAAATCTACACTCTCTCTCTGATCCAGTCCTATATATATATTTTCGGTTACTATACTTTAATATATGCTATAGTATTTATAATAAATTTATGTAAATATTAGTCATAGATATATGTTATATGCTATTCAATACGATTACGATATAAGGAATAACGGTAACTAATATTTTTTTTTTCTTTTTTTTTTTTACTTAATATATATAAAACTTTGTATGTTTTTTCGCTCTCACTAAACACACTACTGGGAGGATATAATCTAAGTAATTATACCCACCGGTTATTAATATGGTGAAGTAATTTTTACAAACTATTCTTACAATAAGTAGAAGACATAATAAAATTATACTGGTAAATATAATAATAATATAGCATAAGTTGAGTATAAATACCTGTACTGTTATAGATGTATTGTTTAAGTCGTATAAGTATTTAGATAAATGTTAATTAAAATATATTATACTTAGTAACTTATATACACCAAGTATGAATAATGTAGATATAACATACGGAATACTTATAACGTTATATAATTAATATATATCTCTGGTTTTACTAATGTGAGTACGAAGATCAGAAACTCCATTAGGTATGGGTATTATTCTGGCTAATTTTATTGATTGAAATATAGTGTAAGATCCAAAATTAGTAGTATGGTATATTAAGATGATTATCTAAATTGGTAACATTTATATAATAAGATTAGTAATTGATAGTAATGTATATGGAGAGATGATACTCTCCTACTATACTTACTAATATTAATTAGTAACAGAGTTAACAATGATTCTCACAGTAAGATACCCTAAACGTCATAAATAAATTGACATAATTGATAATAAATAAGAATAAAAGATAGGCATGACATAATAGAGATAGCTCGACTAATGAATGTATGGTCAACTCAAGAAATGAAGGAACTAAATTGATACACAATACCATATGAGAGAGATATATGATAGGGATGGTAATTTGGAGGGATAAAATTGTAGTAAGTACGAAGACAGTAGAGTTAAATGATATGATAATAAATAAACAACATTAGTAAGTAAATAAGATTTGAAATCATACTACTCAATCTTTATCTATCATGATAATAGGTGTCATTATAGTGACTCTATACACTATTATCTTCTACTTCATCTATAATCATAAGTAAAACACTCGCCGGTACGTTGTTCAATTTATTCCATATCATACCCTACTTAATTATGATTATCATCATCAATACGCTATCAACACTGAATAGATGATGATACACTCCGGCTTAATGAAGTAGAATAAAATCAAAATACTCGATAGTAAATGATAATGAATCGACACGAAAATAACAAAAACCTCAAGTGATAAGATAATAAAAACGCATCAGTAATAAGCACTAACCTGAACTCGATAGGTGATATCAAAATCAATTACACAAAAAATACCTTTGGTCAATGACATCAAGGCAGCAGGGGAGCAGAGTTGGGTCGGGAAATTAACCAAGTAAAGCTACTACATTACTAGATATAATAAAACGAGCAATCGAATAAATAATAAAGAAAAAGAAATAGTGATTCTATTAATGTTATAACGAGAATAGTATAAGCATCTATAAGCAACTAAGAATCATCACACCACACGACAATATAGTGATAATCTAAATAATGTTACAGAGATAATCAAGCAATTAAATATCAGATATATAATGAAAATATAATTAACAGATATATAATAAGAATATACAGATTAAACAATAAAGTAATATAAGACACTGAGAGGTAAATAAATAAATAATTGAATTAATATAATAAGAATAAGAATGAATAACATAACCATACTAGTAATGAGGATTTATAGATAAATCAAAGGCGAAATGAAAAAGTGTAACCCAATATTCATTATTAACATGCTGCATTATTTTGAAGAGCGTTATAGTGAGCGAAGAAAACTGACTAACGACTATAGTACTGGTTCCACCATCGTATTTTCATAATATCAGTATTTCGTCTACAGTTTTTTCTAATAGAAAGAATTTTGTTCTGTTAAATTTGAATTTCATTTTTTCTCTGTAAAAATGGGGGCGGATAATTAGAAAATGGTATGTTTAAGTGTTGATGTTTAGAATTCGTTACTATGTCTCATCGCGTTGGTAAGATAGGATATTGGCGTGTAATATTGAAAGAATAATTGTCTGTATAATAGAAGTTGATAATGGATTACGAATCTGATGATTGGATTTCGGATGGATGAGATTGTGTTAGATAATGCCGAATTGAGATAGCAACAGAATAAAAGTAAGAAATTTGATAGCTGAAGAGATATTAGAAGATTGCATGTATTTATTTATTGTTTCTTCTTTGAAGATTAAAGATAGGTTTTTGCGACTTGAGATAATGTGATAATTAGAGAAATAGTGTATGTTAGATTTGATGTGAATCAATTTCCATATGTTGCTTTTAAGCCTTCATCAAATTTGAGGCGTTATTCATCTAGCTATAGAGGAACTCTTTAATGATTGTTAAGATTTACTGTCGACATGCTCAAATAGCTAAAAGGTGTCTCGTACACGATATCTGATAAACTGATAGTGAGCTACACGTATGAGAGATTAATACAGTCTTTCTCATAAGTAACTCTATAAATGAAGTTATTAAGACAGACCTTTATATCAATCTTGTCCTTACTCACAGAGTTCCAGTCAAGACCGAAAATACAGAAACATACAGTTGGAATAATTCTCACTAGAGTTTAATATGAGTAGATATATTAATAGTCGATTAACGGTAGAACATGCATTAATGCTCCAGATTACATCCACAGGCGCGAAGTCGTGTATCCAATTCACAGAGTAAAATAATGCCCATTATTAAGTGAGAAATACAAGCAGAGTTTTATATTGGTATTACTTGCACTATTCTTTTAACACCCTTTATTTGGAGAGATAATAATAGTTAACTAGTCGAAACACAATATTGGAGACATAAGGTATGATTGAAGGATTCGTGTAGTATACGGAGTACCATGTGGACATTTGGTAATAACGAATGCCGTTCGGATGAGATATTCATATATATGTTTCTTTCTAAGAAGCAACATAGTTGATATAACCTACCAAAATCAGTGTAATGGATTCTAAGGTCTGCGCTTGTCGTTCTCCACGTATATGTGGGTGACGTGAGGAGTCTGCTGGTATTGAATTTTCTCGAACTTCGTCTTGCGATAATACGCTGTTAAATAGTCTTTTGGAGTGATTAAATCCGAATGCATATGGTCGTCATTTTTCGTAAATTATACTTCAATAAATTGTGTTATGTCTATCGCAAATAGAATTATAAGAATGTCAGTTTTTAGTAATAAGCGTATTGCAAACACTTAAATCTTCTATCGAGGAATTATTTGTAGTTCCCCTATCTACATATAATCATTTAATTCTATTCTTTTAATGCACATAATTTATTCTCATCGGATGCCGCATAATCTAACCAATAATTCGTTACAATGATATGAAGGAACAAACGATTGAAAGAGTATAGAGTTGGTTGTGGGAGAAAATCGTTGGAACTGTCACAGCCTGTAAAATAATGATTCTATAAATTATGTGATTAAGATCTTTCAATTGACTATTGGTTTGCCTGAAAAGGCGATAATAGTGGCTGAAAAGCAACGTGTCTGTGAACTATTCTCATATGGACTAATTACTAAAGATCATACACGATATGCAATGAATTTTTAGCAGGTCGTATCGGTCCTAACAATGAAGGCACAGCGGGAGTAGGGGTGTAACATGTAGAGCGGATGTTTTAATACTAATTCCATATAAGATATGTACTACAACTAATTGTTCGCTGTCTGCTAAATCCGAGCTTGATTTATGATTCTGATCGCTAATGAAAGTAAAATTTAGCCTTGCCTTCTACGTCTATTTAACTTGCAGCGCCGGGGATGCGGTGATGAATCTAACTTCTATGTGGTCACTATATAGTTCTTGCGTTTGTGTTCACACATTATATCTATAAATATATTTGCGGAGTTACGAACTATAGAAACATTATGTTATCTACATAATTTACTGGCAGTGACACTCAGAATAAGACCCTCATTGTTTACTTTTGAAACCAGGTATATAATTGTTTGGAATAACTTCAGCTGGTTCGAGAGTTCGGTTGTAAATCTTAGTGATGCTATGAAAATATAGAGAATTTAGTCTGTGTTGAATATTAAGAAGAGCGGTAATAGATAACATACACGACAGCACACATAACACACACATAACACAACACACACACACAGCACACGCAACAATCACGACCACAACACAACACACCACATCCACAACACACAAACACACACACATCGTATATACAAAATAACATTCACAAAATATAAATATGAAATATAGGCAAGATAGTAATGGTCTGCATACTCATATTTCGATCCCACGCGCAGGTGAGAACTACACGCGCAGTTGGACTGGGATACATGGCGGCGGGTTTTCCGGCTGAAGGACGCGACAACTTCGTCAGGCCATTCAGCTGGGGAGCGCAACACGCAGGCCTCAAATTTGCGAAATACCAATTCAGAACGGACCAGAGGTAACAGTTTTTTTTTTTTTTGGGATGAGAGGGAGAGAAAGAGAATAATTACAGTTGCGACGCTATGTAGGTGGATTGGCCAAAATCCACTATTCTTTGTATTAGAGAATAACAGCACCATATGTATTTGTTTATTATAATTACCACTGTCACTATTATTTTTAGAGTTCGCATGATCAATTACATTGGCCAACACGTTGTGCCGTGAATCTCATCAGTTATTCATATTTCCTATCTCATCATTGTCGCATTTTGAAGCTAAGTAGTTTGTATAAATATTGTTAATCCAAAGTTATTCTCAGAGAGACATGTACAAGTTCCAAACAATAAAAATCACGTTTCCCCGCGGTCAGAATGCAATTGTCGTTCGTCTGGCAGCGCGAACAGCCATGGGCTATATATCTCATCGCTCAAGACAAACGAAAGGCCAAACATGTAAACTGAACATAAATTAACACCTCGAAATACATGACTAAGCAGCTAATATACACATCTGTAAAATAACCAAGGTTTCATAAACTATAATCAGCAGGATTGCCTACAATCCGTACGACTTTTTTCCACCATTGAGCGGAGTTGAGGCCCGCTCAGCGAGGTCGCTCAGTGTCAATCTTCCCTTTGCGAGGTAAAGTGCGCGTCGCCTGCCCGAGGACGAATTAATGAAAATGTGAAAGTGATTTTTGAATAGTTGTTCAAAAGCGAGATTGTGTAGATTTGATTGTGATATATTGTCCAATGAGAGTGTGGCCGACAGAGGCGTATAGTGATATGATGTGAGTGTCGATAGTGATTTTTTTTGTATAAAAGCCGACGGTCAAAACCAACATGGCATCGGACCCAATAAAAGAGTTTATGGACAGTGCTCTTGTCACATGGGTAAGTAAATCAGTTTCTGTATTTTTTCTCTAGATTGTAGGGTGATTTATTAGGACATTCCAAACTCTAACTGCTGCGATTTCAGTTAAAACAGGAACAAAATTCTAGATCTTGTCTTGGCAAGGGGGGAAATAATTAAGAAAAAAAGTTTCCATCACATGGTATTGTCTCTGTATATTTTGTTGACTCGGAAACAAAAATATTAAAAAGTTGAATCGAATGCGTTCAACGTACCGAAACCCTGTGGATAAATGCCGTCGTTTTCTTTATTATTTGTACTTTCTGAACTCAAATGATAGTTTCTAGAATAAAAGATACACTGGTTTTACGTTGTATTTCCATGCCCAGCCTGGACAATTGTTTTTATTATGATGAGCGTGCACTGGGGAGGTTTTCCTGGCACGTGAATGTGTGTTCGTTCTCTTTCATTCATGGGAGAAGTT
>NW_020869194.1:278174-290674 GCF_003789085.1 Penaeus vannamei
CCTCTTCCCTTTTCTTCCCCTCCAAAAAATTATTTCTACCTCTATAGGGTATCTGGGGTCACACCTTACCGTTTTATCGCCTCTCTTTCCCCGGGTATCTTTGCCTATTCCTTATTTGCTTTTTTTTTCGATCAAATTTCAATTCCTTTTACTTTTCCATCAGATAATTTATTTTGGAGGGCCCGGATTCACTCGATCTCTACCCACCACTCACGGTAATATTAACCATTTTCTTATTAGTCACGTCACTATTCTCACATCTCACTCTATCTCACACTAATACTAATAGCCCTACTAGCACATAACTGATCGCTCTTCGTCACCGGCTCTCCTTGGTATTCTCACTCTCCTTCTCTCCAGCTGACCCCTCGGGCAAAACATCGCACTTTTATCAAACCAAGCAAAGGTCAAAGGGCAAAGAGTTATATTCGAAGATTTGGTTGTATTATGTTTAAATAAAATTGCAATCAAACAAATTGAACGGGGTCACACACAACAGTCACAGACCAGTGTGAACATCCGCTCACCCTAACTAACTGCCTTTACGCTACCTTACTCCCAGTCCCCCTCCACCGACACTATTAACCACCTTCCCCTCCACCACACTCTCATCTTATATCTCCCTTACCTCCGACACCTCTCCCCCTTGCCACCACCCGCCTCGCCCTTCACACCACTACACATCACCTCCCCACCCACCCCAACACCCACCCCTACTCTTACTCGACCACCTCCCCCTCCCCCCTTCAGACTCATCCTCCGCTACTCACCCCCCCCCCGCCCCTAGCTCTCCCCCTGGCGTAGAACTCCTGTAAACCCCCTTGATGGAGCGGAGAAGTTGCGACGGCGACCGCGGGCCATCGTTGGCTCCGACTTCAGAACAAGCTCGGGAGGGGCGTGATCGGACAAGGAAATCGCGTTTTTAGGACTCTCTCTTCCCATCCTGTTCGTCGTCCGCTCGTCGCTTTCCTCTGTTCTCCTCCCTTCCCTTCCACCCCCCCCCTTTCTTTCCCCTCCTAATTTCGCTTCTCTTACTCCTCTTTATCTCCTTCCTCTTTACTCTTCCTCGCCTGCTTTCCTTTTCCCCCTCTTCTCCCCCTCCCTTTCCCTCTCTTCTCCCCCCCCCTTCCTTTCTCTCTTTTCCTTCCCATCCCCCCTACCTTCTCTTACTCCTCTCCCCCCCTCTTTCCCATTTTTCCCTCCCATTCACCCCCCCCTTCCCTTCTCCCTCTTCTTTTTCTCGTCTCCTTCCCCTCCCCTCTCCCCCCTCCCTCCCCTTTCCGATGATGCGGGCGATAAAAGTGGGGTCGAGAGAGGGATGTGGTGGGGGGGGGGGGGGGGGGCGTGACGACATCCGGGAAGATGAACGCTGCCCCCCCGAAAGTGAAAAGCGTGGACCAGGGCCCGAGGCTGGCTGGTCCTTCCGCTGCTGAAGAGGACTGGGGGAGCAGTGTTTGTTATTGTTTGTTTCATTTTCATTTTTATTCTTCATTGTTTTTATTATTATTTTTATTATTTTAATTTTTAATATTGTAATTCACTTAATTATTAATTTATTTTTCTTTATTTTTGATTAATTAATTTATTCATTTTTTCTTTATTTTTATTCGCATTATTAAATAATTTTATTATTTCTTTTATTTTATTCTCACCTATTATGTTTTTTATCTCTGTTCTGATATAATTACCTTATTATTTTTTTACTTTCTTGGGATTTTCCATCCATCTTACCTTTCCTCTTATTATTCACTTTTTGTTTTTATTTATTTTTTGTTCTAGACGCCGACATTCTCCTCTCGATCACATGTGAACAATTTGGGCTTGTCTTTTTATTTTAATTGTTTTGATTGGCTTGTTCCCGCGTCCCGCTCGACTCGGCAACTTCTCGACATCCTCGCTGGTTTCTGCACAATTCAGAGGTTTCTCTGTCCTGGTCTCATGCACGCTCGTGTTACTTACTTGCTTTAATTATGTCTTTTAATTTTTTAATATTTCTTCAAGTTTTTTTCTCTTGATATTTGTTCTTTTTTAATTTTTTTTTTTTTTTCTGGTGTTGGCGCTTACAAGTTGTGTCTCGGTTCAGCAGCAGGCTTTCCGATATTTGATATTTCTCTCATTTGTGTTGGTAGCAGAGGTTTTCCGGTTTTTTATTCATTTTTATTTGTGTGTAATTATTTAAAGATCATACTAAGATGTATATCATAACAGTTGTATCTATGCTTGTCCCATGTTGGGGGAAATTGGAGGGGGGGAGGGGCGTGATCACATGTGGGAAATTGGAGGGAGGAGGGGGGGGGCGTGATATCTTGTTAGGGGAAATTAGAGAAGGGGGGAGGGGAGTGGGTGTCATCAGATTATCAACTTGTTAGTTATTTTTCCCACTATAATGCAACTTCTATTCTCTCATTTATTTCCTCTTCTCAAATATTCACGATATGAGCCTGGGTCTAAGCCAGAGATTTCCCTTCCATTGTGCAGGTTGGGCCTAGATTCCTCTTCCTCTCCGGGTCTCTCCCTCTCCACCTACTCCCCTCCCTCCCTCCCCTCCTCTCACCCCTCCCTCCCCTCTCCATCTTCCCCTCCCCTATCACCTTACTCTACTCTCCCATCCTCTTTAATCTCTCTCCTTTTTTTTTTTATTTATTATTTCTCTGTCTTTTAGCCAGGATTCCTTTCTTATAGTCCTATGTTTCCTTTCCTCCTGCTTCTCTCTCTCCCTCTTCCTCCACTTATTGCATACTTCCTTTGCTCTTTCCTATCTGCAGACCTACTCGCCCTGAGGCAGAGCGGTGCTGAGACGCGCTGTGTTGTTTTCCTCTTTGGTGAGTAACTCGCTCCTCCGAAACAAAGGCTTGTTCTCGGACACGCGTGGATTGGTGAGCGCTACGGAGGGGGGGGGTGCGCGCTGAAGAGGAAGGTAGGAGAGTGGAGTCGCGAAAAGCTGAGGAGGCAGGGGGGTGGAAGTACGCGATCGCGTACAGACAGAAGAAGACAGCGGGCGGGAAATGATGGTAAAGAATTTACGGATGAGATGGGATGAGGGAAGAGGAGAGGTGTGAGTGGTGTGGGGGGATGGGGGAGATAATGTTGATGGACAGATGAGGAGGGGGACGGGATGAGAAGAGGAGGGGAGAGGGGAATATGGCGAAGAGGAGGGGGGAGAAGAAATGATAATGAAGAGAGGATACAAAGCAGGAAAACGACTGAAGAATTGTAAATAGTATTGATGATGATGATAATGATAGTAGTCGAAATCCACTCTGACGCAAGGTCGCCACCATTAAGACAATTGAGGAGGGGCAGTCTGGCGGCCGGAACCAGGAACAGAGTTTTCGCACAACGGACCGCGCACTCCTCCACCTACCAAAACCCCCCGAAAAAAACACTACGGACAAGGAGGTAAATTATCTCTACCTTTTCACAGCCAACCCAAGCATATAACGTTCTACCTATTTCCATCTGCGTACCCCCGTACTCCCCTCTCCCCCCCCCCCCCCCCCCCGGTCTCTGCACGCCGATGCGCCGCCGATGTTGACGGGGTTCCCCACTCTGTCACTTCTCCTGGTCCGTCCTCCTACGCCTCGGCCATACACTATGAGTAGTGTCATGATCTCCTTTTTCTCTTTCTTTTTTGGTTATTTGTATTAAGAGCCTCATTTGGGTTTGTGAGAGGTCACGTAGATACCCTTGCGAGGGGTTCTTTGTCTTATGGGCGAGCGCGGATGGAGGGTGTACGTACGTCAGTTGTTACTGTGTTTGTGGGTGGAATTAAGAGTATGCTTTGGGTTCTGTATGTGATTGTTTTTAACTCTTAATTCTTTCGTCTTTCCTGCTCTATCTCCCTTACCTCCCTTCCTCGTGGTATTGTTATTACTTTCTTGCGCGTAGGTCGCATGTGTGTATATATTACGTACTATGCTAATCTAACAACTCTTATCGCACTGACCATACTTGGGTTTCGATGTTGTTGCACTACATATACTGGGGTGGTACATCTTAATTTTATCCGGGCTGGCCAGGTTACTATCCCAATTTCCTCAGGGTTTATATCATATTTAACATTAATTATATTGAATAACACAGGCTCACCGCTCACACATCTAGGGTTAATTTGACTATTATATAGATTTAATTATATTTTGTAACATTATATACACTACCTCCGACATATCGACTACACATCTCATACGCCACCACTGCATTCACTTCATCATCTGTCTTCTTTTCGTTTCTCCTCACACCTCACACACACACATTCCCACCACCACAGTCTCCACACAGTCTTTTCTCCTCCCCACACACACATAACTCCATCATCATACTCATCTACTCTATCACCACCTACTCACTATATCATCATTATCTCCACCTCTATTTATCTTATCATCCATCATACATAATAACATATGCATTATGTACCATATCTTTTACTCTCTTTCTCCACTCTATCCCAATACATATACACCATAGCAGCCGCGCTCATATGTGTCTCCCGTACTTCGACCCTACATATATCTGATCTTCAAGAACGTAAATATTCGCTCGCTCATTTACATTTCTTTTCTTCTTTCCTTTTTTTTCTTTGCCCATCTTTCTTTAACCCTTCGGTTTTCTGAGTACGTGTATCGCCAAATGTCACATCCCCTTCCCCTCCCTCCCCCCTCTCTCCTCAATAGTTTTCTGTCCTCTCTGACGCTACGATCTTTCCTTTCTTCTTTCCTGACCTAGGATTATTTTCTTTTTAAATATATAAATATGTGTATATATTCCGGTACCTCAGTCCATCTTTTCCAGTATCATTTGTCATGCCTCTAGTCTCTTTCTCCACCTGCCTTCTTGTTCTTTCCCTCGTTATAAGCGCATTGGAGTTAGTAAAG
This sequence comes from Penaeus vannamei, assembly GCF_003789085.1. NCBI lineage: Eukaryota > Metazoa > Arthropoda > Malacostraca > Decapoda > Penaeidae > Penaeus > Penaeus vannamei. Next base: position 283,052 of record NW_020869194.1, read on the forward strand.
GATGAGTTTGATCTTCCCTTGAAGAAGTGCGTTTACCTGTCGGGTTTCAGGTATTTCAGGTGTTGCCGGTAGAAGGGCGTGTGTGATCAGGTGTCTTTCTGTCCTTTGGGGTGAATCGGGGGGAGGTGGTGATGGAGGGGGGAAAGGGGTGATGGTGTGGGGGGGGGGCAGGTGGGAGAAGGGTGTTTTGGGGGGGGGCGCTGGTCGTGGAGGTAATTGGGGTTGAGAGCGGTGCTGTCGAGATACCTTGATTTTTTTGTCGTTGCATATGTTTGCGAAGTGTGTATGCGTTTGTGGTTTTTTCGCGCACACACTTACTCACTCTTCACTCACACTCTCTCTCCTCTCTCTCTCTCTCTCTCTCTCTCTTCCTCTCTCTCTCTTCTCTCTCTCTCTCTCTCTCTCTCTCTCTCTCTCTCTCTTCACTCTCACTCTCACACACACCACACACACACACACCACACACACACAACACCACACACACACACACACACACACACACACACACACACACACCACACACACACACACACACACACACACACACACACACACACACATATCTGCACATACATATGCCCATGCACATATACATACACATGCATACACTTATACACACACACACACACACACACACCACACACAACACACACACACACACACAACACACACACACACACACACACACACACACCCGTGTATATATTTTTATATATATATTATATATATATATATTATATATATATATATATATATAATGTATTTATTTCTTTTCATCTTTTATTTGTAGTTTTCCCTTTTCTTCGTTTCTTGTTCTTTTTCTTTCTTTTAAGTGTTCATACTTTTTCATTCTTGTGTTTTACCTACCTTCTTTTCCTCCAAGTTTTTGTCCTTTTTGTCTGTTTTTCTTATCTTTTTTCCCTTTCCACCGTCCTCTCTTTCGCATTAATTTCGTTCTGTGGGCGACCGAGGCGGAGAGAGAAGAGGTCGGGAGTGGCATTACTACTTTGCTTTCTGTTTATCTTCGTTTATTTATTACCTTTTAATCTCGAGTCGCGTTATCTCGTCACGTATTTTGAGGACAGATGTGACGGTGTTAATGCTTTTGGCTTGGTGGACGGTGTTTGAGGGTAGACGGTCGTTCTCTTTCTATCTATCTATCTATCTATCTATTATCTATCTATCTATCTATCTATCCCTCTCTCCTCTATCTATCTATTCTCTCTCTCTCTCTCTCTCTCTCTCTCTCTAATCTATCTCGCTCTCTCTCTCTCTCTCTCTCTCTCTCTCTCTCTCTCTCTCTCTCTCTCTCTCTCTCTCTATCTATCTATCTATCTATCTATCTATTCTCTCTACTTTCTTCTCTCCTCTCTCTCTCTCTCTCTCTCTCTCTCTCTCTCTCTCTCTCTCTCTCTCTCTCTTCTCTCTCTCTCCTCTCTCTCACTCTCCTCTCTCTCTCTTCTCTCTCTCTCTCTCTCTTCTTCTCTCTCTCTCTCTCTCTCTCTCTTTCCTTCTCTCTCTCTCTCTCTCTCTCTCTCTCTCTCTTCTCTCTCTTCTCTCTCTCTCTCTCTCTCTCTCTCTCTCTCTCTCTCCTTCTCTCTCTCTCTCTCTCCTCTCTATCTCTCTCTCTATCTGTCTATATCTATATAATCTTCTTTCCTCATTCACTCACTTTTTCCTTGTGGTTAGGGGGATTGGTAGGAGCTGGGCGTGCAAGCCCAAACATAGCTATTTGCATTGCATAGAACCTATGGATAGGATAATAAAACATGAGAGAGGGAGAGAGAGAGAGAGAGAGAGAGAGAGAGACTGGAGCGAGAGAGATAGAGAGATGAGAGAGAGAGAGGAGTGAGAGATGAGAGGAAGGGGTGAGATTAGGTTTTAAGATTATCAGTCTTAATTTCTTGGTTGAATGATATAAAGACGAAAGTAGTTGTGCAACTCCCCTCCCACACCCTGACCCAACGGAGAGGGGATGGAGGGGGTGGGGGAGCGGATGAATTTCTGTTGTCAGTCTGTGAAAGTGAATCACACATGAGAACTGAGAATGATGATGAAAACAAACAACTTTTTTTTTCAATTTAATTGTAAGCGTACCAAGGTTGCCAAATGTACGTGATGTATTGTTTTGGTTTTTGTTCGCGTGTGAGAGATTTCTCCCGCCAACATTCGTGCGGGATGCTGCTCCGTTTGTTTACCTGTTGGTCGTTGACGTTTACGGGCAACACACTAATTTGTTTCCTTTTTTTGTGTCTGTACCTGTCCGAGCATATAAATATTATTGTTGTTGGTATTGCTGTTATTAGTATGGTTGTTGTTGTCATCATCGCTCGGACGTCCGCTCCGTCCTTCGTGTTTATCAGCGTCGTCGATTCATTATCATGTCATTAATTATTCCATCATCCATTATTCAACTATATTATATCTCATTATTTACCAATCATCTTATTATCATTCGTCGTCCGCGTCGTCATCATCATATCATCATTCATCATCATCATCATTCCATCGATCTCATCATCATCATTTCTATCATTCATCATCATTATCATTCATCATCTATCTATCATCATCATCATCAATCAATCAATCAATCAATCAATCAATCAAGCAATCAATCATCATCGCTCTACATCATTCTCATCTTCAATTATTATCGTTATTTTGCTTACGTAACCTTACCCAGACCATTTAATATAAATCGCCTCTTTTCCCTCCGAATGGCTGCGGGACGTCCACGTTTCCGAGAGCGAGCTGGAGGAGAGCGGCTCATCCTACGCTCGCCCTTCGGCGACTGGGGTTGTCATCTTACGGATGTCATGAATCACATGCTAAGTACTTCGCTCCGGTTCCTGGTGACTTTCTTCGTGCAGCTGCGGCCTGCGCGTCGGTTCCGCGGTCCCGTTCGTCCCGGTTTTTAGTTGAGTGCATGTGTTACCACGATTCTCTTGCCGTCCATGTGTCCATGATGCATCCTCATGTGCTGTCCTGTGGCTGTTTTCTATTTTTTTACCTTGGATAGCGTCTTTTGCGTTTTCTCTGCTGCGCTTCATGTCGAGATTTTCTTTTCTTTCTGTTTCTATTCTTCTTTTTCTCCTTTATCTTTCTCATTTTCTAATTTTTTCTTCTCTCTCTTCTATTTCTCTCCTCTCTCTCCTCTCTCTTCCTGACTCTCTGTTCCTTGTCTCTTCCTCTCTCTTCTTTCTCCCACTCTTTTCTCTCTCTTCTCTCTCTCCTTCTTTCTCTCTCTCTCTCTCTTTCTCCTCTCTCTATTCTCTCTCTCACTCTCACCTTCTCTCCTCTCTCCTTCTCTTTCCTTTCTCCTCTTCCTTCCCTTCTCTCCCTCCTACCCTCTCTTCTCCCCTTCCTCCCTTCTCTCTCCCTCTCCTCTCCCTCTTCCCTCTCTCTCCCCCTCTCCCCTTCCCCTCCTTCTCTCCTCCTCTCCTCTGTCTCCTTCCATATCTTCCTCTTTTCCTCTCATCTCTCTCTCTCCTCTCTCTCTCTCTCTCTCTTCTTCTCTCCTCTCCTCTCTCTTCTCTCTCCCTCTTCTCTCTCTCTCACTCTCCCTCTCTCCCTCTCTCTCTTCTCTTCTTCTCTTCCTCTCTCTCCTCTCTCTCTCTCTCTCTCTCTCTCTCTCCCTCCTCTCCTCCCCTCTCCTCCCTTCTCCCTCTCTTCCTTCTCTCCTCTCTCTCTCTCTCTCTCTTCCTCCTCTCCTCCCTCTCTCCCTCTCTCCCTCTCTCTCCTCTCTTCTCCTCTCTCTCTCTCTCTCTCTCTCTCTCTTCCTCTCTCTCATTCTTCTCTATTGCACTGAACAGGTAGTTTCTTGCTCGTCAAACTTGTTATTTATTTCCACTCATCTCTCCTCGTTTCCTCACCGGAAGCCACCCCCTCCCCCCCATAATACAGGTATATGAACCGGGGAGGGGGATGTAAAATGGGGGGGGGGATATCAGCTGTTACACTTTCACTCAACAGCGTGAGAAAATGAGGCACTGACTCATCTCTCTCTCTCTCTTTATCCCTTATATAATGTCACTTTTCATGTGTCTGCGTCGTTTGGTTTGTCTCATTCTCCGTTATTTTCTTTTGTTTTCTTTGTCCAGCTATTCCGTATCATGTACTGCCTTTTGATTTATTTCAGGACCTTTATTCATATCCGTCCTCCTCAGTTTTCTTCTTCATCCCTCCTCCTCCTCCTCCTTATCATCATCATCATCATCATCATCATCATCCTTCCTCCATATCCTCCCCCTCTTCCCCCTCCACCACATCACCATCCTCTTTTCCCCCCTCCCCTTCCTCCATATCCTCCTCCTATTTATCCCTCCTCTTCCTCCCCTTCCCCTCCTCCTCTCCCTCTTCTTTTTCTTCTTCCTCCCCAATCTCCTCTCCCCTTCTTTATTCCTCTTCCTCCTTTTTTCTTCTTCCTCCCCAATCTCCTCTCCCTCTTCTTTATCTCCTTCCTACCCAATCTCCTCTCCCTCTTCTTTTTCGTCTTCCTCCCCATTCTCCTCTTCCTTCTATACCCTATCTCCCCATCTCCCCCCCCCTCCCCAGGCCTCACCCGTCACTCGAAGATGGTAATCTTGATGACGACAGCCACGAAGATGCTGCGATGCTCCTGTGGCCGTCGCTGTGGTTATTGTGGCGAGACCGAGATCGAAAGAGGGGGAGGAGGAGGAGGAGGAGGAACGAATCACGGGATAGAGAAGAAAAAATAAAGTGATGAAAGAGAAAGAAGGGTGAAAAAATGGGACATTATTGTGGCGAGACCGAGATCGAAGGAGGAGGAGGAGAGACGAAGCACGGGATAGAGAAGAAGAAAAAAAACAAATGATAAAAAAGAAAGAAGGGTGAAAAAATGGGACATGTTCGGATGTTTGATCGGTTTAATTAGTCTCAGCCAAGTCGTCGAAAGGAAGGCAAGTCACGGCCATTATCGGCAACGCACAAAGCCCACGCACAACGCACGAAAACGCACGAAAACGCGTGAATTGCTTTACTTAACGTTGAATTAGTGTCTCTGGATTGTTAGTTGTCGAAGCGTCTCTCTCCTGCTCATTACTTTCTCCTTTTCCAGCCTCCGCTTCTCGCTACGCTTCTTCCCCTCTTCTTTCTCTTTCTCATTTCCGCAGTCTTTGTCATTTCCCCTTTTCACCTTTCGCTTATTCGGCTCTTTTTCTTCGGGCGGTTGATGGAAAGGGGGAAGAGAGGGAGAGGAGGAAACAGAGAAAGAGGGGATATATGGTATAAAGAAATAATAAACGAATAAGTAACCTAAGGGAAAGAAATTAGAAACAAGAAATGAAGAGATAGCCCGAGGAAGTCAACAGACCCAAGCCCAGAAATAAAGAGGAAACAAGAGGAGAAGGAGATAACGAGAAGGAGATATCACAATAACACCAAAACGACGCCACTCCTGCACGGTGCCGTCGTCGGCGTCACGGCCCCGCGAAGATGTATAGCAAGGATCGCTAGAATGAACATGTGGTGGACACGTCGACTCCTCTCGGGGGACGGAGCGAGGGAGGAACGGAGAGAAGAGGAGGAGGAGGAGGATGGGGAGAGAGGAGGAGGAGGAGAGAGAAGAGGAGGAAGGAGGAGAGAGAGAAAGGAGAGGTGGAGGAAGAGGAGGAGGGGAAGAGAAAAAAAGGAGAGGAGGAGGGGGAGAAGGAGGAGGAGGGGTAGGAGGAGGAGGATAGGCGACTAGTAGGGAGGAGGGAGAGGAGGAGGGAAATGGAAGGCAAGGTCTGGGGTGAGAGAAGAGGGAGCAGGAGAACGAGATGAGAGGGATAGTAGATTATAATGCGAGGGATAGAAGGAAATGGAGAAAAGCATAAGGAGAGGAGGGGAGAGCGAGTGAGATGGTGGTAAAGGGTGAGGGGGAGGGTCTGTACTGTGCTGGATTTGCGGGAGACGCTTGGGGCTCTGCGAAGGAACCACCGACAGGAACAACACCGAGAAAGAACCTGTCGAGCGTCTCAAGACGCTGGAAAAGATTTAAAAGTCCGAAATGATGTCATTTAATTGGAAAAGCGCTTGACTTTGTAGAAGATGGCTTAAGTGGGGGAAGAAGATTGACAAGGTTGGGGAATAGGAGAAGGAAAGAGATAAAGAGTAAGGAGTGGGAATACGGGGGGCGAAGAATGTTAACGAGGAATAAATAGGAGGATCGGAGAAGATGAGTGATGAACACCGGGGAGAAAAATACTAGAAGGAAGGAGAGGAGAAAGAGACGCGACGAGAGGAGAGAGAGAGAAGAAAGAGAGAGAGAAAAGAGAAGAGAGAAAAGGAGGAAGAAAAGATAGAGATCCAGAAGAGAGAGAGAAAGAAGAAAGAGAAGAAAGAGAGAAAAGGACATCGAAAGACATCGCTAAAACTTTCAAAAGACGGTCACGGCCCCGAACCAGAAAAGACAGGGAGGGGGAATGAGAAGGGGCGTGAGGAAAGAGTGGGGGGGAATCATTTGTCTCTCTTGAATCTCTCGAACTGCTAAATAGATGAGTCCTAATGGGTCACCCTCATTTTCGAGAAGCTGCGGACACGGTGCTCAGCCGCCGACGCCCTTCGCGGAAAGAACCCAGACGATCCCTTCGCCAAGTCCTTTGAGGAGGTCTATGCTTGTTGTTTATTATTTGTTAATTTATTTATTTTTTTTATGTTTATTTATTTATTTATATTTTTATTTATGTTTATTTATTTTATTCATTTTTATTATGTTTATTTATTTATTTTTATTTTATTTTATTTTTTTATTTATTTTATTTATTTATTTTTGCTGATTATCCAAATTTGGCCCATTCTTCGTCTTTGTTATTTTTTTCTCTCTCCTTTGATCGACCTAATTTTATGGCACAAAGAAATTATTTGGAGCAACGGGTAATTATTTTATTTTATTTTTTTATTTTTATTATTTTTTTTATTTTGCTGATTTATCCAAATTGGCCCAATCTTCGTCTTAATTTTTTCTCTCTCTCCTTGATCGACCTCATCGTACGGCACAAAGAAAATTATTTGGAGCAACGAGTTTATTTCTTCTAGGTGTTCGTAAATGTATTTTTATCCTCGAATAATGTCATCTATGTACATTAAAGATAATCATCATTATGCAAGTGCGAGGTGTTGATCGCAGTTCTGTAAATGTATTTTGTCGAGTTCCTTTAGGCCTATGGAATAAAATTGACCATCTGCTACACGCTCTCTATTCCATTCATTGATTGTAATTCTCGTATAGGAGTAATTACCGTTGATTGCTGTTATTTGATGTATTCCCTATCTCCCTTTTCGTGTTCGTTGTTATTTGACTCATCAGTTACATTTTTATTGTTGTGTATTGTTATTATTATAAGCAATAACTCCACTCTACATGAATAACAGCATTCGCGGAGGATCTGTGGTCGCCTCTCTGCCTTCTGTTTCCTGCTGGAGGGGGGCGCTAGAGGGGGGCGTGGGGGGGGGCGGGGGTCAGTTGTCGTCAGAGAGACCGTGGCGCTCTCATTGCAGGCGTCCGTGACTGTAGGCTACTCGTGAATGCTTGGGAGTTGAGCCTCTGAACAGCGTGACGGTGGCATGAGAGGAGGGAGAGGGGAGACGGAGGGAGACGGAGACGGAGAGGAAGGGGAG
>NW_020869194.1:295674-308174 GCF_003789085.1 Penaeus vannamei
CACGCACGCCACGCACGCACACGCAACGCCACCGCACGCAGCAGCGCACACACACACAAAAGCAGACCGACAGACTGACAAAGACACACAGGCAAAACAGACGGGTATTGAAAATGTTAATTTTTCGTTCTAGTTAGAGTAAATAAACAAAATGAGAAGTCCCAGCACGTGTTTCAATATCAAGCAGGTACCTCTCGCACTACCACTCCCGCCCCCCCCTTCGCAGCAGCCGCCGGCCACGTACCTCGTCATTCCGTTCAGTCGCGCGAAAAAGAGATGGATGTCTTTTCGACTCGGAAGCAAGTTTTTTCTTCTCTTATTGATAGTAGAGTCTTTGATGATGCCTAATTATTATGATTTGTTGTCGAATATTATTTTCTGCCTTTTTTCTCTTGTTCTTTTGTGTGTTTTTATAGTTTCTTTCGTTGCCGGCTCTTCTGCTGCGATTTGAGGTTAGGTGACGCTTCCTTCTTTCTTTTGCCTTTTTTCTGTGTAATAAAGGGACGAAGCTCGATGAGTCAGGAGAGCGATGAGTCAGGAGACCGTTGATAGGGTAGGAGGGAGGGGTAGGGGGTGAGGGTGAGGGGGGTGAGGCAGGCTAATGGGAGTTGGATGGAGGATAGGGAAGTCCAGGAGGAAAGAGAAAGGGAGGGAGGGGGATGGAAGAAGGAGAGGGAGAAAGAAAAAAGGGAAAGTGTCGTTTAAAGAGAGTAGAAGAGAGAGGGATGGGAGATGGAAGAGGGCTGGGATAGAGGGGAAGAGGGGGGAGGGGAGGGGGCGTAGGGAGAGGAGGGGGAAGTCGACGTTCCAGCGAGCTTCCGGCGGAAACCTGGAAACGTGCAGAGTAATTTGTACGTGCTGGGACTGTGACTCGGTCCTCTTTTTATTCTGTTATTGGCTGGAAATAAGTTTTCGTTTTCTGTGTGTTGTGGCTGGAGAGAGAGTGGGTGGGTGAGTGTGGTGAGTGGGGTGGGTTAGTGGTGGGTGAGTGAGTGAGTGTGGAGTGGAGTGAGTGGGTTGGGTGAGTGAGTGAGTGTGTGAGTGGGTGGGTGAGGCAGTGGGTGAATGAGTGAGTGAGTGAAGTGAGTGAGTGAGTTGAGCAGGTGAGTGGTGTGTGGGGGATGAGGTGTGTCAGTGCGTGTATATATGTGAATTTGTTGGTACGTGTGCGATATATGTATGTATATTTGGCCGATGCTTTTGGCGTCGTCGATCATTTTCTCTTATTACAATTTATTTTTTTAATTATTAAATTTTTTAAATTTTGTAGCAGTATTAAAACGGTAGAATTGAATTGTGCTTTTGAAACATAGTTCCAGATTTGTGCAAAGATTAAGGATCGTTAAATAGAACAGATCAACTTCAATGGTAATTAGGATTAGAATGAAAGATCGTTAAACTAGCGAATAAACTCACAATCAGGTTACAAAGATGGGAAAGGAGAGGAGGAGAGACGAACGGAGAAGAATGGAAAATGAAAGAGAAAAGGCATGTATGTGTGTTAGTAGTAAGTATGTGTCTTGTGTCTATTCAGTATGTTTCACAATTGTATATTGCGCATGCGTATACAAAGTGAGGAAGAGAGGTGAGTGAGTGAAAAGTGAGTGAAGTGAATGTTGAGTGAGTGAGTGCGTGTGCACGTGTGCGTGTGCGTATGTGCCGTGTGCGTGTGCGTGTGCCTGTGTGTGGTGGTGTGTGTTTGTGTGTGTGTGTGTGTGTGTGAGGTGTGGTGTGGTAGGGTGAGGGAAGGAGGGAAGGAGACAGCCACGCCACCGGAAGCAGGTTTATAATGAGATCTTTCGGTATTTTGCCAAGAGTTCGATGCGATGTCTAAGGTGGGGACAGGGAAGCTGAGCAGCGGAGAAGGAGGGGTAGGTGGCCTAGGGGGTGTAATATTAGTGCCCGATGATGAAACCTGAGGGAAAAAAAGAGGATCGTGATTTGTCACCCTGTGTCCTCCCTTGGAAACCGAGTGGTAAAGAAGAAAGCGGAGGAGGATGGGGCCGACGGGGTGGTGGGGCAGTGGGGAGAGAAGGGGATGAGGGGTTTGAGAGAAAAACGTGGGCTATGAACATGTGAAAATATAAAAAGGATTATTTTTAATTTAGTGTCTAAATACTGCATCTGGGCGAAATCTGCGCTATTGGAGAGTGTTTTGTTTGTAGGAATATAATTAGATGAGAATTAAGGGTAGAGACAGAGAAATAGGGGGGGGAGTATGTGAAGGGGTAAGTCATATATAGAGAGGGGAGGAAGCTGGATAGAAGATAGAGAGAGAGGAAAGGTAGATAAAGGGATAGAGAAGAAAGGACAGGTAATAGAGAGAAATTAAGGAGAGGTAAGAAATATAATATAAGAGAGGAATGTGGATAAAGGAGAGAGAAAAGGGGAGTGAGAGTGAGGGGTGAGAGAGAGGTGAAATAGAGAGGAGAAGAAGAGGGAAATATAATCAAACGAAACAACACCAACGCTTCCCTGTACTATCACTCTTGCTCTACCATCCACTTCCTCGGCTACTTATCATACTTTATCTTGCGTCTCAGGCTTCCTTCTTGTTCTACCTCAGATTCTTTTTCTTATACTACCAACTCAGTTCCTTAGCCCTTGCCTTATCATGCACCTACCTCCTGTCACCCCAAATCATCATTGCCCTCAAAACACATCAATTAATTATCAATCATCAATCATCATCATCAAATCACATCATCATCATCATCATCACACCATCACCACACCCCGACGAGAGCCACCACACTACCACCATTCATCAAACCCATCGTCATCACCACGCGTCATCAGCCATCATCATCACCGATCATTTCCTCTATTTCTTCCCTCTTCCTCCGCTTACTCACGTCTCCATGACCTAACCTGCACTTTCCTACACCTCACTCACCCTCCATCCTTCTCATATTCTTAATTTTTCTCATTCTTAGAAACATTAAAACCTTGTTTACCTCTCCATTTATACTTGCTGTCCTGTAGGTCTCCGTTTCCGAGACGTGTTTGCAAATTGCGAAGAAGAAGAAGGCAGACGCAAGAAGAAAAGGGTGGCGGACCGCGTGGTCCCTCGATTTTGAGCATGTGTTGGGCGTACCTGAGTTTTCTTTTTTCGTATTATTTACGTTCTTTTGTCTCTTATCTCTCTTTTCTCATTTAATCATACCTCGCTAACCAACAACAATCTCATCCTGCTGGGACCCGGCAAGAAGTAGCAACGTAGGTGTACAAAATCTTGCCATCTGCATCTCTCTAAGGAGACCTAACTACTTTCACACGAAGAAGGAACCGAGCCCAGAAGAACGTCCATCATCTCTCTTAAACTCTCTCTCTCAAGAAACCCAAGAGAAAACATGACCAGAAGCAAACCACATCTAATAATGAGAATACGATACCAATGCCAAATGAGTAATCTTCACCAAAGCAACAGAAAACGCGAGTAAAATCAAGCGACAAGGCAAGCAATGAACATAAGAGACAGGAGAAAGAGTACAGAGATTCACGTAATGAAGTCGAATCATCATCTATCGTAATCCAAAGATGATAAGGGACCAGAGGGCAGAGAAACCGAGCTGATCATTGCTCATGCATTCTAGAAACAAAAGGGAGCAGATGATATAGTTCGAGAGTACTACAAGAGCAAACTGCGGAGATCATGATAATTGATGAAGAGAATCGTTCTCATAATACGGACCCAAGCCGTGAAACATCTCTTTCTCGACGTTAAACAAATGACCAAGAATATGCGATACACAAGGGACAAATGAGAAATGGAAGAAGGACTCCCAAAGATAATCAAGTCGACAGAGGGAAGAAGCACAACCCCTATCTCATTAATTGACCCGGACAGGTACATCCTCCTCTTTCCCCTCAAGGTCCAATAAATAAATATCACACACGGAAGTGCAAGTATTTCAATGCAAGTCATAGCACACTCAGGGCGGTGGAATTTACAATTGCAAATGGGAAATGAAATAAATTAAGGCACTGTGAGCCATAACAGGGTGGGGGGGTGGGTCTGGGCCGGCAGGGAATGAGGAAGATTCAAATAACAAAGGAGAGGAGAATAATAGCAATAGAAAAGAGGGGATTATTAGATAGGGAGATATAGAATGAAGCGGTATAAAAGGGAACAGGTGAAAAAGTCAAGGAAATATAGAAAAGACGACAAATGGATGTAGAGGAATAAAGGGATAGAGAAAGAGTCAAGAGACGGAATAGGGGGAAAGGAGGAAAAAGAAGGATAAGAGAGTAAAGAAAAGATTGGGAGAGGGAGCGGCAAGAGGAGAAAAGAGAAAGGCGAGAGGATTAGAAGGCGGAGTAGAGGTAAAGAGAACAGAGAGAATGAGAGAAAACATGAAATGACTACAAAAGTTGCAATTATGTACCGAAAGAAAAAATATGCTACAAAAAATAAGAAACATTTTGGGCTGATTCCTTTCTGATAATTAAGCTTTTGTTTCTTGTTTGGTGTTCTTGTTGTCATTTTTGGTAGTTCGCTTGGTGGCCAGTTGAATATATAAGGTAAACTAAAAAGGTTCTCTCTTATCTGATCAATCTGTCTGTCTGTCTCTCGAATCTCTACAAAGGATATATCGGACAAGGGAAAAAGATACTAAAGATGATAGATTTCTCTCTCAACACAAGAGAATAAGACCAGGAGGAAAACTTGTTTGATAAAGGTATCGAAGATATCCAAACGTGCTCCAATACTGAGTATACGTAAGAAGAATCGAGATAAGCAGAGTATGAGATATAACGAACGGCCAAATAATATAGGGAAGAACAAGAACGGGAATTGAACTAAAGCATCTAATGAGACAAAGACATGTGAATATGGCACGAGATGGAGAGAACAGTGATAAATGATGAAAGTCATCAAAACCAAAGTCAGCCCAAAGATGAGTAAGTGACCAGAGAAAAGCCGGATAGCTGATAATAGATACCAAGTCAACAAGATAAATAATGGTCCAGAGGAAAGAAACACGAGGCATACACTTGACCCCTCGATTTGTGCCCATGAAGGGTTGTCTCGTCATACATCTTCCTACAAGTCACCTCCTACATTCACTGCAAGAAATATATCGGGGGGACAAGCAACCATCTTTGCGATACTCAGGACAGCGACAACCTGGTCAAAATATGTTTAAAGCAAGGCTCGAAGCAGAATCATCAGCCGAGTGTGTTTACACAGGCCCACTCGATGGTCGGTTAGGAGCTGCTCTAGGATGCGTTAGATGCGTCAGATTTGTCTCTGACTCGTGTTCTGGCTCTCTGTTTCGGTGCTCTTATGGGGGATGCCGTAGATCTTTCTGCCGTCCCGTGACTCTGTATGGATCCTTTTTCGTCTTGCTGGATGCTGGTCGGACTTGTTAGGAGCTTCGTTAGCGAGCCGTTCATGCTTCCTTGTACTGCATGCTTCGTATTCGACTCCTGCTAGACACGTCTGGGACTCTTCTTCCTGGGGGACTTGTTTCTGATCACGTCTTCTCTCTCGGTCCAGATGCCTTGTCAACAGTCGTCCTCTCTCTCTCTCATCGTCTTCTTCTCATCTTCGAGCTCTCTTCCAGGACCTGAATAGACCAGCTTCTTTCTGGCAATTGTCCCTCCTCGCACTCCTCACTCAACCTCCACTACTCCACTCTCCACTCCGCATCTCCACTCTCGCTCTCTCCGCTCTCCGTCACTCCTCACGTCAAATGCTCCACCCGTCTCCGAATGCCTGCTTCAGGCTGTTTCCTCGATCTCCCTCTCTCCTTGTTCAAATCTTCCCTTATTTTAAAGCCTCAATTTTTGTCTTTTAAAGGGATTTGTATCAGCCCCCTTCTCTTCCTCTTCCCTTCGCTTCTCATTTGTAATTTCGCCTCTAAGTGACCTGGTCGTAAGGCCCAGAATCCTCTTTGCACTGAATGGTTGTTTGAGCGGAAGTGCGCAGACCGTGTCCTCCCCCCTCCTTCCCCTCCCCCCCCTTCCCCCTCCCCTCCTTCCCATTGGACGATCGTCATTAAGTGGTTCGGAAATTTTTTAAATGAAGGCCATTTTTTGTTATAGTTAGTGTTTTTTTGTTGTTGTAGTTCAAACACCAGTTCGTTTTAATATTTGGCAGTATTTATTACCATCGTCATTGATATTGTCACAAAGATCGTAGTCATTACTTTTAACGCGCGCGCGCTCGCACACACACACACACACACACACAACACACAACACACACACACACACACACACACACACACACACACACACACACACACACACACACACATAATATACATACATACATACATACACACACACGTTCATCATCGCAGTACTTAAACGGACATTATCGCCACCATTGCGGAACCGTCTTGCTACGCACAGTATCTTCTAACTGTACCGACACGACATGATTTTTTCACCCCCACCCCGCCCTCTCCCCTTCTTCGTCCACGTCAGCCCCCCCCAACCCCCCTACCCCAACCTCCTCCTTGCCTCTCTCCCCGTCCACTCCCCCCCCCCCCATTCTCCCCACTCCACACTAACCCCCCACCCCCCTGCTGTTCTTCCTTTACTCCATTCTCCTTCTCCCTCCCACGTATCTTCCTAATCCATGGCACCCCATCCCTACTCCAGGCTACTACCCACCCCCTACCCCGTTCTTCCCTCTTTCCACTCTCCTACCCCCCCCCTTACCTTCCCCATTCTTCCTGACCCCTACCCCCACCTTTCTCACCCCAAACAGCCCAACACCCCACCCACCCACTTCTCCCCCTCCCTTCCCGATCCCACCCCACCTCCTCCCCCAACACACCCCATTCCACCACTTCTCCCTCCTTCCCGACCCCACCCCACCCCACTCCCCCCAACACCCCACTTCATCCACTTCTCCCCCAAATCCCCACCCACCCACCCACCCACTTCTTCCCGACGGACACCCACCCACTCGCACGCCCACGCTTCGCTCGGTCGCTGTAACAACTACTATATATATACTATTTCCGAGTCGTAGTAGTCGTAGCAGTCGCAGAAGTCATAGTTGTCGTAGCAGGTGACGGTACTCCCCCCCCCCTTCCTCTTACGTAGCCTTTAGTTCTCCGGACGGGCTCGTAGGCCTATGCTCGTTTGGAAATCGGTGGGTGGGGAATGGAAGGGGGGGGGGGGGGGGGGGGAGGGGGTGGAGTTGGGACAGGGGGAGGGGGGGAGGATGGGTGAGGGGGGAGGCTGGGGGTGTGATGGGTATCAATTAATTTGTTCATTGTTGTCTACAGTTTTTTCTGTAATAATCTGCGGTGGTGTCATTATTATTGTTTGTATTGTTCTTTTTTTGTGTTATTGGTGTTGTAATTAGCTCTAATGTGTGCATGATACTGACGTTAATATTGCTGCCCTTGAAACATTTCATGTCTGTTTGTTTTATTTATGTATATATGTACGGATGTGTGTGTGTGTGTGTGTGCGTGCGTGCGTGCGTGCGTGGTCGTGTGTGTGTGTGTGTGTGTGTGTGTGTGTGTGTGTGTGTGTGTGTGTGTGTGTGTGTGTGTGTGTGTGTGTGTGTGTGCGTGTGTGCGCGCGCGCGCGCTTAATCTTTTATATATACACATTTGCTTATGCATATGGATGCTCATATTCCTGTTTCTTATTTATTCTCATACTCATATTCACGCACACGTACGCTGCCAACCAACCAACACACCCATACCCCACCTCCCTCACCCCCACTCACCCCCCACCCCTACCCACCTCACTAACCCATAACCATAACCCCACACCCTATATCAACACCCCACCCCCCATCTCCACACCCACCTCCACACTCCACACTCCCACCCCTACCTCCACACCCCCACCCCACCCCACACCCACCCACACCCCCACCTCCACACACCCACCTCCACAGACCCCACCCCCCCACACCCCATCCACAGCCCACACACCCCATCCCACACACCCACACACCCCACCCCCATCCACATGAACACGCGTACGCACACTCAAGCATATTGTTTTCCCTTTCCTTCCACATGTAATTTCTTGGGTGAGAGTCATCGTCTCTGGCAGGCCTATGACAGTGAATCTCGTCTTGTCATGCGCATTTCAGTTGTGGAAGGGGAGTTGGCAACAGTGATGGAGGTGGGGGGGGGGTTATTGATGAATGTGGGGAAATAATAGAATAGATGATGATTAGGTGTGATGGGGGGGGGCTACTGTCGTTTGTTTATTTGGCATTTTCTTTTCCCTTTTCTGTGTTTTTTTTTTATTTTGTTCTTGGTGTTAAAAAAGGAAAAAAAACGACACATTTCTTTCACTCTCCCCCCTCTCTCTGTTCCTTCCCTTCTTTCCCTCTCCCTCCTTCATTTTTCTCTCCCTCCTTTCCCTTCTTATGTCTCCATCCCTTCTCCCTCTATTCCTTCCTTATCCCCTTACTCCCCTTCCGTTTCTCTCTTTCTCTTCTCCTTTTTTCCCTCCTCCCCTCCTCTTTCCCCATTTCTCTCCCCTTCTCTCCATCTTTCCCTCTGTCAAGTTCCTCTCCCTTCACTCCCTTCCCCTCCCTCCTTCCCCTCCTACCCCTCCCTCCCTCTCCCCTCCCCCCTCCCCCCTGGCGCTACCCTTCTTTCCCGCCATTGTTACGAAAGAGGCGTGAAGGGGAGGGGGAAGGAGGGAGGGAGGGAGGATCCCGTTACCCTGGTCACCCTCGCCTTCACGTTACTCCGTTACATACATCCTAGTGACCACATCCGCCGGGAATATACTTTCCTATCTTTATATCTCCTTTCTTGCTTGTTTTGATTTTTTTCTTTTTTTCTTTGGCTTTGTTTTTTTTCCTTCGGTCAGTCATTAATGGGTCTTCTTTCCTTCTGCCTCTCAGAGTTTTGTTTCCCTATTTCTGTCTGTCTCTCTCTCTCTCTCTCTCTCTCTCTCTCTCTCTCTCTCTCTCTCTCTCTTCTCTCTCTCTCTCTCTCTCTCTCTTTCTCTCTCTCTTCTCTCTCTTTCTCTTTTCTCTCTCTCTCTTTTCTCTCTCTCTCTTTTCTCTCTCTCTCTTTTCTCCTCTCTTTTCTCTTTTCTCTTTTTCTCTCTTTCTCTCTTTCTCTCTTTCTCTCTCTCTCTCTCTCTCTCTCTCTCTCTCTCTCTCTCTCTCTCTCTCTCTCTCTCTCTCTCTCTCTCTCTCTCTCTCTCTCTCTCTCTCTCTCTCTCTCTCTCACTCTCTCACCATATACATCCCCTTAAACTTTCTTTTTGCTCCCTCTTTATCCTGCCCCCTTTTCTCTCTTTCCTCGCTTTATCTCCATTTTCACCTCTTAACACAAGAATGAGAGACTTGTTTACATTCTAGAACACGAACACTTACCGCCGTGTGTAGACGTCACGCTAACCTCAGCTTCATTGTGCGTCCATCACGTTAGGGGTGTGTCCTCCCCTTACACCCCCCCTCTCCCTGTATTCCTCGTTCATTCTTAATTTTCCTCCTCCCCCTACTCATTCTTCCCTTCCGCTTGTCCTCTTCCCGTTCTCTTTTTCCCTCTCCCTGCCTATTCTTGTCTTTTTCTCTGTTCTGTCTCTGTCTCTGTGTCTCTGCTTTTTCCTCCCTCCCTCCCCTCCTCCTCTCTCTCCTCCCCCTTCTCTCCGTCCTTTCTCTCCCTTCCTCCCTTTCTCCCTCCCTCCCTCTCTCTCTCTCTCCCATTTCCCTCTCCCTCCCCACCCCCATCCCCTTTCCCCTTCCCCTTCCCACTCATTCTTCTCGGCCTCCCGTCCCTTATCCCCCCTCCCCTCTTCCTCCTCCTCCTCCCATCCCTTCTTAACATGCTTCGTCATATCGCATTGTGTTTGGGAGTGTCTTATCCATAGCTATCGGTCGCCACCCAACAAGTTGCTTGTAGCTGCTGCTGGGTTGTTATCGGCGTCATCATTAGAATTGTGTTTGTTGTTTATTTGATGTTATTGCTGTTGTTATTTAAGATGTATATATCTGTATTTTTTTTTTTTTTACATAGTTTTCTGATCTTTTGCTTGAATATGTATGTGTGGAGAATGATATTGGTCTGTAATTGTGTTTTTTATTTTTTTTTTTTTTTTTTTTTTGGGGGGGGGAGGTTAGAAAACCCTTGCAACGTTGTTTCAGGGAAACGCAATTCCAGCATTGCAATCACAGGAATATCGACGCGTACTACACGGCGTTGAATTACAGTGTACTGGGAAAAGTCTGATGGGGGGGGGAGAATAGGGAGGGGGGCAGGTGATCTGAGTTGGGTGGGGGGGGGTAGACCGTTCCCACGCTCCCCGTTCGTAACAAAAGCGAGAACAGGGTTGCCAGCGACGGGGTTGTGGCCACGCTGAGAACCTTGGGAGTTTATAAGAATTTCGAGAGAAGTTTGGGTTTTAGTACAAGGACTACTGTGTGATGTATAATGTGTAGTTGTTTTTTGCAAGGACGTCGGCGAAGCGAAACTTTCTTGGATGTACTAATGCGTGTTATACGTACATCAGTTTTTTTTTTTTTTTTTTTTTTTTTTTTTTTTTTTTTTTTTTAACAGGTGATTATTATGGTCATTAAAAGAGAGAGAGAGAAATATATATTTCATTTCAGCGGTTTGTATCCTCAAATATTGGACATTGATTATGTTAATGAGCATATTAATGTTTATGGTAATGACGCTAACGCTGATGACACTAACGAACGCAATAACTGCATCGTGAGTGCTGTTGATAATGAGGCAGCGGAAATAACGGAATTTACAGTAATTCCTAAGGATGTTTCGGACTTTGTTTCCCCAAGGCAATGGACATGTAAATTTCCGCTCCCTGTTCTTTATTCATGATAACGACAAGTTGATTCACCTTCACGGCGGCGGGAGATGATGCAAGGGGGGGGAGGGGGTGGGGGGGTGGGGGGGTCGTGTCATCCTCATAAAACAGTTAAGAGAGATGTGTCGGGCGATAAGAGCTGCGGGGATTTGTCAGAAGGACGGACGTGTGTGTGTAGTGCGCGGCGGGGGTGGGCGAGATGGAGAGATACATTTAAATGCTTTTGGTGTGCACACACACAAACACATACACACGCGCGCGCATACACACACACACACAACACACACACACAGACACACACACACACACACACACACACACACACACACACACACACCACACCACACACACACACACATACATATTATAATATATATATATATATATATATATATATATATATATATATATATATATATATATAATACATATAATACATAGATACATAAATGCATAATTTTATATGTATATATATAATTATATAATATATATGATTATATATATTATATGATATGTATATTATATCATATGTAAACACACACACACACACACACACACACACACACACACACACACACACACACACACATACACACACAATATATATATATATATATATATATAATATATATATATATAATATTATATATATATGTATGTATGTATGTATGTATTGTTTGTATGAGACGGGGAAGAGAGAGAGCGACAGGGACAGGGAGAGAGAGTAAAGAGAAGAGAGAGAGAGAGAGAGAGCGACAGGGAGGGAGAGAGAGTAAGAGAAAGAGAGAGAGGAGAGAGAGAGAGAGAGAAAGAGAGGTGGGGTAAGCAGAGGGTTAAGGCAGGCAGCGGGGGGCCCTATGGCATGGCACCGTACAAGCCGATCGGGTTACTTGTAGATGCCTGTTCGGATAATGCGCCTGTGGGCTGGCATAACATAACAATACACGGGGGGGTGGGGAGGGGGGAGGGTGGAGACAGATGCTATCTCATGCGCGAGGAAGGAGGAGGAGGAGGAGGGGGTGAAGAAAGGAGGAGGAGAAGAAGGAAAAGGAAGAAGTGGAGGAGGAGGAGGAGAGGGAGGAGGAGAAGGAGTAGGAGTAGGAGTAGGAGGAGGAGGGGGAGAAGAAGGAGTAGGAGTAGGAGTAGGAGGAGGAGGGGGGAGAAGAAGGAGGGAGGTGGTGTAGGCGGAAGAAAGAAAAGAGGCGATTGAAGGAGAGAGAAGATGAAGGAGGAGGAGGAGGAAATAATAATTGCAAGCTGACTGTACTTAAATCTTTGTAATTGTTAACGCAGATTCGTTGCGTCTTTATTTGTTTTCATTTAATTATATTCTATCTGGGTTTTCACTGTTCCTGTCTTTCTTGCCCTCTCATCATTCCCCTTTACCTGCCTCTATCTCTTTCCTTCCCCTCCTCCCTTTCCTTCATCCCTCCCTCCTTTCCTCTTACATCTTTTCCCATCCCCTCCAAGGCCCTGTTTCTCTTCTTTAGTCCCACTCCCCATTTCAATCCCTTCTTCTCCCCTTTCCCCCTTTCCCCTCCTCTTCCCCTCTTCCCTACTTCCCCCCTCTCCCTTCCCCCTCTCCCCTCTCTCCCCCTCTTCTTCTCTCCTCTTCTTCTCTTCCCCCCCCCATTCCTTCTCCTCTTCCCCCCCTTCTCCTCCTTCTCTCTTTTCCCTTCTCGTCTCCCATCCCCCTTCTCCTCCCCTCCCCTTCTTCT
>NW_020869194.1:313174-335523 GCF_003789085.1 Penaeus vannamei
GGAAGGGGAGGGGGAGGGGGAGAGAGGGAAAGGGGAGGGAAGGGAAGGAGAGTGGGAGGAGGGAAGGAAAGAAAAAAGGGGAGGGGGTGAGGGTTATGTGGGCGGGAATGAAGATGATATGGAGATGAGGCATATTGAGAAACAAGGAGAAATAGAGAGACGAAGAGAAAAAAAAAAAGAATAGAGGAAAAGAGAAAAAATAAGAGACGGACACAAATTTTATCCTCACCTTTCCCCCTGCCCTCATATTTCCCAATCACACCTCCATCCTCACAGTGGGTAACCGGTGCATTCATGTCTCACTCATAATATCACTTTACTCAGCGTTTACAAACCGCTCCCCACCCTTGAGTACGCCCCCCTCCCCCCCCAAACACTCATCTATTTATTTATCTATCTACTCACGCACCCGCACACGCTCCCATTCACTTATTCGCCAATAATGGAGCCGGTTTGTGACGTCACGGTCGAGATCCAATTAGCAGAGCCGGCAAATTAACGGTTGATTAATTCAGTTCTGTTTCCCTTTGTTTTGCGTTTTTTTTTTTTTTTTTTTAAAGAACGAGGTCTTTCTTCGATTCCTTTCGTTTCGCTTTTGTTTTCTTTTTTGGGGCGATTGTTGTATTCGAATTCGTTCGTATCCGTTAAAACGACACGAACGAAAGGAGAGTGTTCGGTGGTACAATGAATGATAAAATCTAAATATAGGCCTAACCTACATACTCGGTTTATCGGATACTTTCAGCGAGAGAATTACCTTAGCAAATAAATCAGACAAAACGCAACAGCAACACACTAAAATAGCCAAACCAAAAAAACGAATGTAATTAAGTCTAATATAAGGACAATTCCCCGACGGCGGAATCAGAAATGTTACTACTGGGCCATTATCCCGTCTATTAGTAACGGTAGGCCTATGCATGGTACTGGTGTCATAAGAAGATTGATGAAGTCGTTAATTAGTTTATCATTTGTGTGGTTTTAAAACATTGTATTGTATATTTTTTGTGTGTGGCGGGTGATGATACATTTTGACGATACATGGATCTGTCATTTTGTTTTATATTATTGAGTGTGTAAAATTGACCTTGCGTTATGTTTGCACGTGATATAGATAATACCCATCCTATTAATAAAGGATATATTGCTATCCAATCGGAGAAAACGTTTGAAGTTTCGAAAACGTTTGAGGTTTCCAAAACGTTTCCGAGAACGTTTCTCCTGCTGCGTGGAATACCGGGGCCCTGGAAAGGGCGGCGGGGGAGGGAGGAAGAAGAAGAATAACTGAACATGGAGTTTGCATGCAACGGCTTGCAAGATCACGAGGGTCAGCGCGTGGATGGGGGTGGAGAGGAGGGAAGGAGAGGAGAGAAGAGGGGAGGAGAGGAGAGGAGAGAAGAGGGGAGGACAAGGGGTAGCAGGTGCGTGCGGCGGAAGGGCGTATCCTCAGGCGAGTTCTCTTCCCTCTGAGACGACGCCCACGTCTCTCCGTCTCTCTCTCTCTCAGTACTTTCTCGTTTCTCTCTCTCTCTCCCTCTCCATCCTCTCCCTTCTCTACCCTTCGTCTTCTCCTCTCCATCTCTCCCCTCTTCCAAATCTTCTCTCCTCTCTCCCTCCCTTCTCTCTTCTTCGTCCTTTCTCTCTCTCTTATTTTTCCTTTCTGCCTCTTCCAGTCACGTCAAATGCTCATTGTCTTCTTGTATTTTTTTTATCCTTCTCCTTCTCGCATTCTGATATTCCCTTTTCTCCACCTTACCTCTTCTGTTGATTCTCATCTTTCTTCCTCTTATCCCTCCTTCCCTTCTCTCACTTCATGTCACCCCCCCTCCTCTTCTGTCTTTCGTCTTCTCTTGTATTTTTCTCCCCTCTTTTTTTTTCCTCTTTTCTCCTTTCTTCTCTTCTCCTCCTCTTCTCCCCTTATTTTGCTCCCCTCCTCCTCTTCCTCCTCCTCCTCTCTTTCCCCCCTTCTCTCCTCCTCTCCTCCTTCTTCCTCCCTCCTCCTCCCTCCTCCTCCTCCTCCTCCTCCTCCTCCTCCTCCTCCTCCTCCTCCTCCTCCTCCTCCTCCTCCTCCCCTCGCTCTCCCCAATCCCGTAATGTCATGCTTTGTGTTTATTCCCTTGGGGGCGGTCATGAGGATGAGGAGGGGGGGGAGGGGGTTATTGGGGAGGCGGAGAATGAGGCATGGGTGGGTGGGCGTTTTGGGTGGGTGGATGGGTGGGATGAATCAGTGTTTAGGTCATTCACTTTGTGTAGTTGAAGTGGAGAGGGAAGAAAGGCGGAGGTGTGTGTGTTAGGGAGAGAGAGAGAGAGAGAGAGAGAGAGAGAGAGAGAGAGAGAGAGAGAGAGAGAGAGAGAAAGAGAGAAAGAGAGAAAGCAGAGAGAGAGAGAGAGAGAGAGATGAGAGATAGAGAGATACAGATAGAGACAGAGAGAGACAGAGAAGGGTCGATAGTGAGTCAGGGAGAGAGAATAGTAAATCACAGAAGAAAAGGTGGAGACAGTGAATAACTGTCGAAGAGAAGTAGGATAAACTCAAATATTCTCAATCTAGGTAGATTGTTTCGTCTGGAAAGATGCTGAGCTGGGAATCTTAGCATCCTCTCGTCGCATCCTCTCCTCGCATCCTTTATTTTCTTCCTTAAGATGCTTTTCCTTCCCCTCGCATTGCTTAGGAGGAAGGAAGAGGATCTCAAGGAACACGAGGAGGGGAGAGGTTTATGTCGGGAAGGAGGTTGTGTCGGTGTGGAATTTTTCGGCTTTGTCGGTCTTGTGTTTCTTCCCATTTTATCGCATTTATTATTGTTCCCCGTTCGTAATTTTTTTGTCTGTTCCGTGTTGCCTGATTATCATTGACAAAGTCCGTGCATGCGTTCGTGCGTGTGTCTGGCCCACGGTGTGTAAAAATTAATTAATTTGTCTAGGTCCAGTTTGGTTTCGTTTTATACTTTTTTTTTATTTATCAGAATTTTACAAAAATGGTCGAGTTGCCTGGGCTGTGAAACCTCATACTTCTCACAGAATAACATAGCACAGATAACAAAGGATAACCAAACTAATCAATCACAACGATGGATGCCGCGACGCAAAAAAAAAAGGTTTAACGAGCGAAGAGAACCTGCAAAGGGGACAAAAGCAAACACGAAGCCTAAGCCGAGGTCATTTGCCAGCCGCAGCGTCAACAAGTGAGAGGAAACTCGACCGCCCCAAATCTCTGGTCGGTCCGTCCATCCCGGTAACTATAATGGTGTTTATGTGCGTAATTACACCCTCCCCCCCTCCCCGAATATGAGCTATTAAAACTGGCCTTTTATGGAGCTTTATTGTCCCGCCAGGTGTTGTAGTTGGGGAGGGAGGGGTGGGGGGAGGGGGAGAGGAGAGGGAGAGGAGAAGGATAGGGAGGGTGGATGGGAGGGAGGGTAGGGATAAAGGGGTAAGGGGGATGGGGAGGGTGGGAAGGAGGGTCGGGGTAAAGGGGTGGGGTAGTGGTCTAGGAGGGAAGTGCATTACATGATTTGACGATGTTTTAGCAGAAGGGAAAACTTTGGTTACGTAAGCCATTTTTCCCTCCATTAAAATCCTTCTTTCGCTTACTTTTGGCGGTTAATTGTCAGTAATTTGCATACTTCTGCAAGTTTTCGTTTTATTTTATTTTTTATTATTTTTTTTTTTTTTTTCTTGCTTAAGTCCATGAGAAACGCGATCAGTTAGATATATCGCGTTCCTTGTCCACGTAATGCACCGGCTCGTGTCCCGAGATAACTGGTGTGAAGTGCAGTAGATTTGGTGGGGGAGGAGGAGGGGGGGGCATTGAGGGGAGATTTGCACGTGGAAGACTCGTGTTTGAGAGGCAGAGAGTGTAGACGAGTGTGTGTGTGTGTGTGTGTGTGTGTGTGTGTGTGTGTGTGTGTGTGTGTGTGTGTGTGTGTGTGTGTGTGTGTGTGTGTGTGTGTGTGTGTGTGTGTGTGTGGTGTGTGTGTGTGTGTGTTGTGTGTGTGTGTGTGTGTGTGTGTGGTGAGTTTGCATATGCGGCGTATACATGTACGTGTACGTGTGAGCCACTGACTGACTGTGTGTGTGCGCGTGTGCGTGTGTTTAAGCGTATGTGGAAGGGGAAAAGGTGCGTGTGTTCATTGCGAGACCGCATTGAAAGGCGCTTGAGGGACCGAAGTTCAGCAACCGACCTTTCGGAGTGCTCCCGAGGGCGCTGGCGCAGAGCGACGCCGCAGGGACTCGAGGGCGCGGGGGGTGGGAGGTTAGGGGGGGGGTGATTGAACAGGTGGTGGTTGCGATGGGGGGGGGGGAGGGAGGGCGAGTGAGCCAGTTCGAAAAATGAAAAAAACGTTGAATGTGGTCCACCTGCCCCTTCCTCTTCCACCCTGCCCTACCTCAGGCCAGCGTCGCCCTTACGATGCCTGGGCACAAGGACCGGCAGCTTCACACCTGTCGCCGCCGCCGCTGTGCCGTGGGAACAGCGCCGTCTCGATCGGCCAGGGGCGCTGCGGGGCTGCTGACTAACGCTGCCAGCTCTCAATGGCGGTGCTTGATCCCCGTGCCGCTGACCGAATAATATCGCGGGTGATAATTTTCTCCTTGTATGGATTATTGTCATTATTTATTGTTGCTCTTATTATCATGGAGCTTTTTATTCGTTTTTATTGTTCAGCTGTTTTATTATTGCTGTTATCGTTGTTTTTGTTATTATCATAATTATGTTTATTGTTGTGAGGTGATTGGGATGTGTGATTTGCATACTGGTAAATGAAAATGTGCAATGAGGACCATCCTTTATGGTAATGAGTGAAAGGGAGGTATTCTTCACGAGTGATGGAATGCAGACTTACAGGTCTTACATCCTTAATGGTAGATATATTAAGAAAAAGAAAGAGAAAAAAAAAACAATAATAGACAAGTTATCCCGCAAAGAAAGAAAAAAGAGGGGTGTGTAGGGGGGCACGGAGGGAAGGGGAGGGGAGGGGGAGCAATTAGGTCACGTGAACAAGTAGTATTACAAAGAGTGGATTTATAGAGTGCTTAAGGGCCACAAATAACGGGTATTAGTGGAGAGTTTGGGGAACAGGAAGGGGGTTTCGGTGCATGGAAGGGGGGTGGGGGAAGGTGGGGGGAAATGGGAGGGTGAGGGGGGGGTGAATTGACCCGGGCGCCTCCTAATTAGTATTGATCTGTAACGATCTTCGGGTTGAAGTGTCGACACACCTGCCGTATCATTGATCACTTCTGGACCGACACCTGCGAGCTCTTACCTGTCTGGGCCCCTGTGCGTCGCCGGGCCCCTACTACGGAGGCTTCATCGTGCATGCTGGTCCGGACCCACGGCTCATGCGCATGGCCCTGTCTGTTGCATGAGGGCGAGGCTGCGTTATTGAAGCGACGCGTGGCGATCGTTCTTATCCTCGTTCATGTTGGAGAGGGGGTTCGAGGCCCGTTCTTATCTCTCGCGAAGGAAGGCGTCACCTATCAGCCGGGGGTGGGGTGGGGGGTCAGGGTGTGAGGGTGGGGGTAGGGGATTGTTCCTCGTTGAAATCTTGCTGTGCTTGCGTGACTTATGGATCGCATGACGTCAGCGTGCATGCCGGCAGTCCTTTTCCGCGCCACTGTCTATCCTGTTAAGCTTGCCGTACCAGAGCCGTTGTGAATTATTTGCCACGGTGGCCGGGTCGTGCGAGGGGCAGGAAGGGGGGGAAGGGAGAAGGGGAGAAGGGGGAAGGGGAGAAGGGCTAGAAGGGGGAGAAGGGGAAGGGGGGAACTTTTGATCCCTTAGGGACTGTGGGGCGCGGTAGGGTACGAAACAGGGGCAGGGGGTACGGTAGGGGGCAGAGGGGGTTGTGATGCATATAGATGAGGAAGGAAAGAGGGAGAGAAATGCAGGAAAAAAACATGGAAGAACGATAGGTAAAAAGGGAGGAATTAATGGTGAGAATGAATGAGTAAAGAGGCGAAAACAATAAAGATAAACAGAGGAGAACTGTATTGCCTAGGTCGAGGAGGAGGAAAGGAAATAGAGAGGGTGGAGTAAAAAAAACTACGGAAGGGGAAGGGGAAAGGAAAAGGGGAACAGAGAGATTGATGATGAATGAACAAGCGAGAATGTGAGTTTGTCTCGTTGGCGGATAACAAGATTAGAAAGAAGGGGAGAGAGGGAGGAATGATTGGGAGATACTCATAATAAAGTTGACACATAGGGTTGGCAGAAAGGGGAAAATACAGGGTGAGAGGGAGGAAGAAGGGAGAGAAAGATGGTGATGAAGATGATGTGGTGATGATGATATGGCCGAAGGGAGGGGAAATGAGTAAGTGAGAGTGAGAATGAGGGGGTTAATGGGTGAGAAATAAATGGATATTTAGATATATAGATAAATGCACGCACACAAAGCACACGCACACACATACACGCACACAAAGCACACGCGCACACATACACGCACACACCACATACACATACACGCACACACACACACACACACGCACACACACACACCACACACACAAACACACACACACAACACACAAACACTCATAGGAAAAGAAGAGAATAGACAGACAAAAGAGAAAGAAAGAGGGAGAGGGAGAGAGCAAGAACGAAAGAGAGAAACAAGCGAAAGCAGGGCACGCTGCATAAGGCGACAACAGAAGCCATATTGCGGTGTTGCAGTAATATTGCCGCCGGGAATGGTGGTACTGGTGCTCGCTGTGGTGGCTGTCAGGGGCGTTTTGCTCGTACCATTATTATTCACAAATCTCTCGAAGCTGATATCTCCCTCGCTGACTCTCCCTGACTCTCCGGGCTGACTGGGCTGACCGGGCTCTCGGGCTGACTCTCCCGGGCTGACTGACTCGGGCTGACTCGTCCGGGCAGACTCGGGCTGACTCTCCCGGGCTGACTAACTCGAGACTCTCTCGGGCTGACTCTCCCTGACTCTCCCGGGCTGACTCTCTCGGGCTGACTCTCTCTCGCTGCTAACTCTCCCGGGCTGACTCTCCCTCGCAGACTCTCCCTTGCTGTCTCCCTCACTAAATCTCCCTCGCTAACTCCCCCTCACTAACGCTCCCTCACTAACTCTCCTTCGCTCTGTGTATCCGACTGCGCACAAATGTGCACGTCCATGCATATTCAATGTTAGTATATATTGTGTGTATGTGTCTCTGGCTGTGTGCGTATGTGCTTGTGTTTCTGGCTGTGTGTGTGTTGCCTATGTGCTTGTGTTTCTGGCTGTGTCTGTGTGCGTATGTGCTTGTGTGTTCTGGCTGTGTGTGTGTGCGTATGTGCTTGTGTTTGTCTGTGTGTGTGGTGCGTGCGTGCGTATGTACCTTCCTCAGTGCCGAGTCCAAAGTAAATTATTTGTCGATCCCGATTTGGATTCCGTTTTCTACTGCCTTTGAATAATGGAGCGAGCAGTTTGTCAGTAAGGCAGTGGGGGTTGAGCGCCAGGTTAATTAGGCTTGTGTGCACGCAGATTTAGAATGCCGATTTATATCCTGCGATACTCGTTCATTCTCTTCCCCAAGGCCGGTGGTCTGACTTGGGTGCGTGTGTTTGTTTCCTTTGGCGTCAGGGGGACTTTGTGAAATGTTTGTAATCAGTTCTTTTCTCTCTTTCATTCTTTTTTTTTCTATTTCTCTTTTCTCTTCTCGCTCTCTCTCTCTCTCTCTCTCTCTCTCTCTCTCTCTCTCTCTCTCTCTCTCTCTCTCTCTCTCTCTCTCTCTCTCTCTCTCTCTCTCTCTCTCTCTTCTCTCTCTCTCTTCTCTCTCTCTCTCTCTCTCTCTCTCTCTCTTCACTTCTTTCATTCTTACTCTCCGCTCACCAATAGTATCTCTAATTTCACCTTTCCAGCTTTTATTTCACTCATTTACAGTTTATCTCTGTCTATCTATCTATCTCTTCCCCCTCCCCATCTCCCTCTCCCCTCCCCTCCCATCTCTCTCTCCCCCTCTCCCTCTGCTTCCTCTTTTCCTCCCCCTCTCTCCTCTCTCTCTCCTTTCCCGTCTCCTTATCCTCCATCCCCTCCCTCTTCCTCAGTTTTATTTCCCTCTCTACCCTTCGCGACCTTTATTTTCACTCTCGCCTCCAGTCTCCTCTCTCTCGCTTACATAACCCACGCTGATGTTTTCCTCTCTCGACCGCAGTCCAGATGGCGATGGTTGGAGCCCGTTATGGCATCACTGATTTGGAGGGTTGATTAGTGGGAATTTCTTGATCAACCTCAAGGCTGCTTTTGGGAGGGGGAGGGGGGGGGGCGCCGTCCCTTCTGATACTTTTCTTTTTTTATCTGTATTTTTTTGCGTGTCATTGAAGCGGTTTGTGTGTGTGAGGGTGGCTGGGTGGGTTTGGGTTTGGTGGAGGGGTGGGGGGGATTTGGTGGAGGGTTGGGAAAGGGGGGAGTGGGGTAGGAAGGGAAGGGGAGGGAGTGGGGGTTGGAGGGAAGGGGAAGAGAGGGGTTGGGGTTGGAGGGAAGGAGAAGGAAGGGGTTGGAGGGAAGGAGAAGGAAATGGGGTTGGAGGGAAGGAGAAGGAAATGGGGTTGGAGGGAAGGAGAAGAAAGTGGGGTTAGAGGGAAGAGAAAGAGGAAGGAAGATAGAAGAGGTGTAGGCCTATATAGAAGCTAGTTGGGATGTCGGTAGTGGCGGTGAAGGTATAGGTTTTTTAATGAGTATCACTGATTGCCACTGGTGTTGCTGATACCATTTTACCGAAACCGATACCAGCATCATCGTCACCCGTGTGAAAAGGGGGAAAAAAGGGAAAAAAAGGTAGATAAAAGGAAAAGGCGACAGAGGACGTGGGAAGGTGTGATTTTCCGCCTGAGTGGGAATCGATCGATAAAACCGCCTCGCGTTTCCGGTCACAGCAGGCCGAATTGTATAGATTTGGTTCGAGTGGGAGGTGCTGGTGTCGGGGGGGGAGGGGGTAGGAGGGGCATGAATACGCACTTTTTTTTTCCTTTTTTTTTTTTTACTTTTTTTTTTTCTACCTCTTTTCCTCGATCTCCTGTTTCTCGTCTCTATGCATTAACCATTATCGTCCTCTTCATCTATTCTCTCTTTTCATTTTCCCCATATTCTTACTTTTATTTATTTATTTCCTATTATTATTATTATTATTATATATTATTATTATTATTATTTATTATTATTTA
Organism: Penaeus vannamei; assembly: GCF_003789085.1. Taxonomy (NCBI): domain Eukaryota; kingdom Metazoa; phylum Arthropoda; class Malacostraca; order Decapoda; family Penaeidae; genus Penaeus; species Penaeus vannamei. The sequence continues at coordinate 322,326 of NW_020869194.1, forward strand.
TTACTGCCATTTTCTTCCTCTTTATCTTTTCTCTTGTCCTTTTTGCTCCTCCTCTGATTTCTTTGGCGAAGATGGCACCCCCGTCGCCTGGGCATTATCTCCGCGGCACCCATAATCCTTTAGGTGCCAGTCGGAAGTTAGATTGGGAGCTCTGGCACCTCTCTTGGCCCCCCTCCCCTCCCCTGCACCCCCCCCCCGTTCCTCTGGATCCCTGTTTCCCTTCTGATTGACCCTCCTTCCCTTTCCCGTGTCCTCCGTCTCGTTTCCTTCCTTCGACTCATTCTTTTCCCTTCCTCTCTCCTCTTCTTCTAATTGTCTCCTCCTTTCTCGTCTCTACTGTTATTCTCTCCTACTATTCCCGTGCCTCCGTCTCCCTATCTCCTTCATTCGCCTCCCCCTTTTTCCCTTTCCCTTCTCTTCTACCCTACTTACTCTTTATCCCTTCTTTACCTCTCCCCCCCCCAAATCCCTCCCCCCAATCCTCCCGTTTTCTTCCATTCCCTATCTCCACCCATCCTCTCACTGCCCGCTTCCACAACTCGTCTTTAAGTACATGTTATACCCCCCCCCCCCCACCTCTCGCCTCCATTCACCCACCCACACGCCCACACTCCATCTGTTTCCCTCTTTTGTCTCTGGCCACTCCCATCCCCGCCTTCGTCATTGTGGATATAAACGTACATTTTTTCCACGTTTTTTTTGTTTTTTTTTCTCTGTTGTCTCTCCTTTCTCTTCTCTCCTCTCTCTCTCTCTCTCTCTCTCTCTCATCTCTCTCTCTCTCTCTCTCTCTCTCTCTCTCTCTCCTCTCTCTCTCTCTCTCTCTCTCTCTCTCTCTCTCTCTCTCTCTCTCTCTCTCTCTCTCTCTCTCTCTCTCTCTCTCTCTCTCTCTCTCTTCCTCTCTCTCTCTCTCTCTCTCTCTCTCCTCTCTCTCTCTCTCGCTCTCATCATCATTTCCCTTTCATACCGATTCCGCGTCTCTTCTCTCCGAGTGGATGCGAGCGAGTAAGTGGTCGAATGAGTGGGCAAACAAGTGGTCGAGCGAGTGGGTGAGTGAGTGGGCGAGCGAGTGGGCGAGCGAGTGGGCGAGGACTTGATTGGGGCCCGATAGGAACACGATTTAAGTTGCGGATAAGAGCGAACAGAGCGCTGTGCAAGAGGGCGCGCGCACGAGCTCATTTCGGAGAACGGGAGGAAAGTGAGTGTGTTGTGTGTGTGTGTGTGTGTGTGTGTGTGTGTGTGGTGTGTGTGTGTGTGTGTGTGTGTGTGTGTGTGTGGTGTGTGGTGTGTGTGTGTGTGTGTGTGTGTGTGTGTGTGTGTGTGTGTGTGTGTGTGTGTGTGTGTGTGTGTGTGTGTGTGTGTGTACGCTTGTATAGCCTATTTGCGGATGTGCTGTGATGGACGAATTGAAGCTTCGAATCTGTCTTACCCTGTGCAAAAACTGTGTTATGAAGCAGATGTTCGAAACGGAATTCGAAACATGTTTGACACGAGTCCTGACCGTGACTCTGCTTTGAAGTCTGTTTACTGGAGGTCTGTTTGTGTTTGTGTGGAACTTTCGAAACGACAAATTAAAAGAAAACAGTTGAGGCGAATTTAGATTCCTTTTTAAAACCAGGTGTATTTTTGATGCGAGGTGAACAGTGAGCTGAAACAGAGAACTGGGATTCTTTGCAAAAAGAATGCTTTCACGACTCATTGGTGCAGTAAATGAATGATGACAGCATTTTTTTTCAAAGCCTTACTGCCCTGTATTAATGAAGAACCCGCACCGAATCTATTTTTTAAAAATTAATTGGTGTTATTTTTTAAGACCGTATGAAGTTGAAATTTTATTTATTTATGAGGAGAAAAAATCCGTAGTTTATCATCGATGCGCTCTGAGCTAAAAAAAAATAATATATCAAAAAAAATAAAATAATAATAATAAATAAGTAATAACGAAGAATACGGGGGGGGTGGGGGGGGTAGGGGTGATGTGGATTGGCGGGTGGATAGGGCAGGTGGTAGAGTGGGGGAGGTAATTTAGCATATGGACATTCGTAGGGAGTGAAGGTAGGGGAGATGGGGGTGGGGGTGGGGGGGAAGGACAACAAAGGCACGCTGACGTAAATACTTCCGGAAAGGTGTGTATTGATTTGTGTTGATGTTTGATAATTGCGCTTCATTCAGCTTCACCGACCCCCCCCACTCCTCTCCTCTCTTTTGTTTACTCTCTCTTTTCTTCTTTCTCTCGCTCTCTTTTTCTCTCTTTCTCTCTCCCTCTCTCTCTCTCTCTCTCTCCTCTTCTCTCTCTCTCTCTCTCTCCTCTCCTCTCTCTCTCTCTCTTCTCTCTCTCTCTTCTCTCTCTCTCTGCTCTCTCCTCTCTCCCTCCCTCTCCCTCTCTCCCTCTCTCTCCCTCTTCTCTTCTCTCTCTCTCTCTCTCTCTCTCTCTCTCTCTCTCTCTCTCTCTCTCTCTCTCTCTCTCTCCTCTCACTCTCTCTCTGCTCGCTCTCTCGCTCCCTCCTCCCTCCCTCCCTCCCTCCTGCCCTCCCCTCCCCTCCCTTCCCCCCCTTCCCCCCCCCCCCTCTCTCTCATCTCCTCTCTCATCTCTCTCCTTCCTTCTCTTCTGCTCCTCTCTCCTCCTCTCTCTTCTCTCTTTCTCCTCCTCTCCTTCTCTCTCTCTCCCCCTCCCTCTTTTTTCTCTATAATCTATCTATCTAAGTTCTGTCTATCATCTTTTCCCCCCTCTTCTCGGTCCCCACCCTCGTTTCCATCATTTTCAGTCCCCAGCACCCACCCCAATGCCTTCCTTCCCTTTTATTTTTTTTTACTTCGCTTTAAAGCCATTCGGGAATTGATTTAGTGGCAACAATCAATCTGCATCAAAGCGGATCGCACCACAATGTGGAGGGCGGTTGGCGTGGCGGTGGTGGTAGGTGGTAAGGGGTGGGGCGCGTGTTACCATGGCAACAGCGTACACTAACCGCGGCTCCCCGATACTGGCGCGCAGGCGCGGAAGAACACGTTGATCAGAACCAATTCGTAAGAGTCAATTCAAAATAAAAAGGTATGGGTGACTTTTTTGGAAGTTTGAATTTTTTTTAATTCGTCTTGCTATATTTTAGGTTAAATGATTTTTTTTGTTTTTTTTTTTGGGGGGGGGGTTAGATGGAGAGTAAGAGGATTGTATTAATATATACATCACTCTATTGGTATGCATTTTTTTATTATTTTTTCCTTTCCTCTGCTAAAAAAGAAAGCTCGAGAGAGGCAGAGGGAGTAAACCGATGTATCAAAGACAGTTGGAATGAAGAGAGGAGAGAGGGAGGTTGAGAGGCAGCCAGAAGGGGAAGGGTTGAGAGAAAGAAGAAAGGTGGGGGGGGAGAGAGAGAGAGAGAGAGAGAGAGAGAGAGAGAGAGAGAGAGAGAGAGAAGAGAGAGAGAGAGAGAGAGAGAGAAGAAGAGAGAGGAGAGAGAGAGAGAGAAACGAACACAAGAGTGGAGCTGGCGGGGGTGGAGTGTTTGACCAGTTGACTAACTCTTTCTTCACGGCAACAACTGGGGATGTCTGCTGCCTGATACACCCGCCTTCCGTGGATACAATTCTATTGGTGTGGATATCCCTCAATGTTAGAGGAAGCGACAAGGAGATGCGAGAAAGAACGAAAGATGAATTATGGAGGGACAGATCGATTCGATGGAGTAACGAAAGGAAATGGGGAAATGGATTGGTTATAGTTTAGGTGGAGGAGAGAGAATCCTCAATTGACTTAACTTGTAACCGACTGACTCCAATACGGAGATTAAAACAGGACTCGATGTTTTTTTAAGAGGGGAGGCATAGGAGGAGGAGGGAGAGGGAGCCGGGAGGAGGGAGAGGGAAGGAAGAGAGGAGAGGGAGAGGAGAGGAGGGAGAGAGAGAGGGAGAAGAGAGAGGAGAGAGAGAGGGAGAGAGAGAGGGAGAGAGAGAGGGAGAGAGAGAGAGAGAGAGAGAGAGAGAGAGAGAGGTAGGGGAGAAAATTGTGGGTTTGAGTGATTGTGATGGTATGTTTTCTATTTTATTCTCATTTGGTCAACGGCTATATGTTGTCTTGTTTGTCAATTTGATTGTGCAAAGAGTGAGTATAATCAAAAAAGATGCAGGGAGGGGGAGTGGAGGGGATGTTAGAAAAGGTATTTTTCTTGGTATTTTTCTTTTAATATATATTTAGGTGTTTTTTTTTTTTTTTTTTTTTTTTTTTTTTTTTTTTTTTTTTTCTTCGTATTCGGTTCAGGTACGCAGAGGCAACGAGATGAATAAAAGAAGAGAACGAGATTTGAAGAAAGTGAATCCGGGAAAAGGTGGCGCGAGTTCGCTTTTTTTCGATTTTCGGTGTCTTTTCGTTTTGCAAATCTAGAAGTCTTTGTTCGAGAGAGGGCAAAAAGAAACTTTTCACCGGATCCAGAGGGGAGAGAGATGGGGTAGTGCGGGGGGTGGAGGAAGGGAGGGAGGGAGGGGGAAGGGGAGGGGAGTCTTGTTCTCCTGGTCTCTCACCTCCTCACCCAAAGCTCATTTTTCAATTTCCCTCTCCATGCTCTTTCTCTCCCCTCTACGATGCTTAATGGCTTTCCAGGTTTTGACATGGTGTTCCGTTATTCCTCTCCTTTTTTTCCGGTCAATTCCTTCTCCTCTCCGTCCGTATTCCCCCTCTTCTCTTTTAATCTCTCCCTTCCACTCCCCCGGTCCCGGGCTCCGGCCCAACTACAGGCATTTAATAATACGACCGTCTGGACATGCAAATATGTCTGGAGTAGGATAGGGGAGAGGGGGGAAGAGCGAGAAGAGGAGAGAAGGGAGAAGGGGAGAGAAGGGAGAGGAAAAAGACCATGGAAAGAAAGAGAATGGAGAGGGAGGCAGGAAAGGAGAGAGGAAGAGGACAGATAAGGAAAGAGGGAGGGCAGGGAAGGAAAAAGGGGAGCGGTTTAGGGAAGAGAGAGGAGAGGGGAGAGGAGACGGGGAAGGGAGGAAGTGAAAGAGGCAGGAGGAGAGGGTAGGGAAGGAGAGAGGGGAGAAACTGCACGTGAGCCTTTGGAATGAGAGTTGCAGAGTGACAATCAGAGCGCTGCCGAAAACGTGCCTTCCCCTTCCCTCTCCCCTCCTTCCTCTCTTCCTCCTCCTCCTCTCTCCTCCTCCACCTCTCCCCATCTCCCCCTTTCTCCTCCTACCTCCTCCCCTTTCTCCCCCTTTCTCCTCCTCCTCCCTCCCCCTTCTCGCCCCTCTTCTCCTCCTCCTCCTCCCCCCCTTGTCCTTGCCTCTTCCTCCTCCCCTGCTCCTGGGACGCGGAGGGGGACGGCCAAGTTGGTCAAAGAGGGGACACCAAAAGGGTCAAAAGGGGGTTATCAGTATGTTTTTGTTGTGGATGTTTGTGTTTTGGTCTTGCGGTTCCTCCCAGCCACTTTCGGTCCTTCCTCTTTCCCCATTCTCTTCCTCCCTCCCCCCCCCCCTTCTCTCTCTCTCTCTACTCTCTCTTCCTCTCTCTCTCTCTCTCTCTCTCTCTCTCTCCTCTCTCTCTCTCTCTCTCTCTCTCTCTTCTCTCTCTCTCTCTCTCTCTCCTCCGTTTTTTGATCGCGTTTCGTCTTTCCCCTCTGCATTAATTTCTTTCTTCCTTTCTTTTTTTCATAGTGCTATTATCCTCATCTATTTTTCTTTTCTTTTCTTCCGGTTTTATCTCGTTCTCAGCCTCCTCCACCTGTTGCCCTCCTCCTCCTCTCTTCCTGATCTTCCCCCTCCTTCATCTTCCTGATCTTCCCTCTCCTCTTCCTGATCTTCCCCCCTGCTCATCCTCCTTCGCTTCCTCCTCTTCCTGATCTTCCATCATCATCCTCTTCCTGATCTTCCCCATCCTCCTCTTCGCTCCGTCCATGTCTCCACTCCGCTCCTTCTGCTGGTCCTCCTCTTCCTCCTCCTCCTCGTCTCCATCCCCGCCTCCTCCTCCGGTACTCCTTCTCCTCCTCCTCGTCGTCGTCCACTCTGAGATTGTTACAAAAACTCGTCCTCGTGGAGTGTTCTTGAAGAGCCGCCACACTCCTAATGAACTTAGCAGGAAGTCACAGAATTCCAGCGGCGGGCATCGTCAGAAATGTTTTGTTATTATTAATATTATTGTATAGGCGTGTATCCCTCTCACGTTGTAACTATTCATCTATGTTTATATTGTCAGTCTTCTGTCTGTTTGTCTGTCAGTCAAGCCGTATTTCTGTTTATCTTTCTGTGTATCGATCAGTCGGTCCATATATCTATCTATACGTCTCTGTCCATGCATATTGTGTGTATTTTATGCGTCGGTATCTGAACGCACACGCACATGCGAGTGTGTGTAAGCGAACGTATATTCAGGATTAGTTTAAGAGTTGACGATTGATTTCTTTTGTTGGGACGCTGTGTATTTCCTCAGTCAACTGTGCTTCAACACGCACACGCAAGTATACGCATTTGGATATACGTGTAAATACCCACATACACATACGTACACGCATATTGGCACTGCATGTGTATGTGGATATGTGTAAATACCCACATACACATACGTACACGCACATTGGCACTGCATGTGTGTGGATATACGTGTAAATACCCACATACACATACGTACACGCATATTGGCACTGCATGTGTATATGATTACATCGTGTATGTATGTCTTGTTCTGTAAGAGGTCTGTTAGTAAAAACCGAGGGTGGTAATCAAAAGTAATTTCAAGGAACCGAAAACAAATGTCGTTCTTGTTATGCAGAAAAAAACAACAACTGCATTTCCGCAATTTCCTTCGCTAGAACAAAAATTGCATGACAAGATCCAGCAGCTATGTCATTACCACCGTTCGTGAAAAAAAAAGATCGGCAAAATGTCAGCAGTGCGGAGTGTCATGTCATGTTTTACTTTCGCTGTATAGGTATTGCGTGCGTGTACATGTGCTTGGTGGTGTGTTGTGTGTGTGTGAGTTTGTGCGTGAGAGTATGCGTGCATATAGCAGCAGTGTATCAACAATAAATCAACAAGCTTTCCTTTTTGTCTGCGACCGTCTGATTGGTGATGATAAAAATGTTTTATTTTATTTATTTATCTATTTTTTTAGATAATCATATTTTTTTCTATTATTTTTTTATTATTTTTTTTTTTTTTAATAGGCCTAATTGTTACGTCGGTGGAGGAATGCGGGTAATATTACGTCGGCCTGAGAAACATGAATACCAATTTTATCTCTTTTCTTTGCTATGCTTATTGTTCTTTTTTTTATTCTTTGGTCATAAGCGGATTAAACTTCTTAGTTGTTGTCGTTGGCTTTCTCGAAATTGTTATTAATTTTGGAATATGACATGTAAACCCGTAAAGTTTCGGTAAGAAAAAAAATGTTTTTATTTTTGCATTATTTTTTCTTGCTAAATCCTAAGGAAATTGCTGTTCTCCTTGCAAGAAATTGGTGTTATTTTAGTTTTATGTCTTTTTGTTGTTGGAGTTATTATTTCGATTATCTTATTTTTCTTATTTTACAAGAGAATAATGAACTCTCGGCTTATACATTTATGGTGTGTGTTTTAGTATTGTGTGGAACAGCTGTGAAAAGTGCTTTATGTCCCCCCCCCCCTCCTCTCTCTCTCTCTCATCTCTCTCTCTCTCTCTCTCTCTCTCTCTCTCTCTCTCTCTCTCTCCTCTCGTCTCTCTCTCTCTCTCTCTCTCTCTCTCGTCTCCTCTCTCTCTCTTCTCTCTCCTCTCTCCTCTCATCCTCTCTCCTTCTCTCCTCTCTCCTTTCTCTCCCTCTCTCCCCTCTCCCTCGTTCCTCCTCCCTCCCCCTCTCCCTCTCCCCCTCTCGCTCCTCTCCTCGCCTCTCTCGTCTCCTCCCTCTCCCTCTCCTCCTCTCTCTCCCTTCTTCCTCCCTTACGCTCCCTCTCCTCCTTCCCTCCCTCCCTCCTCCTCTTCCTCCACCCTCTCCTCCCTTTCCCCCCTCTCCCCTCTGTTCTCCCCCTCTGCTCCTCTTTCCCTCCCCTCTCCCGTCTTCTCCCTCCCTCACACAGTTCTCCCCCCTCCTCTCTCTATGTCTCTTCTCTTTGTCTTTGTCTTTGTTTTGTGCTGGTCATATGGGCGTAGGGTATATATATACACGGTCTGGTTGTGATGCGCATGGTTTATTCATGACGGTCAGCGACGCATGTCCCAGCGACGCATGCCAGGTCTGAGTTAGTCGGGCGGGACATAAACAATGCCTGGTGACACACGCATCTCTCTCTCTCTCTCTCTGATTCTTTCTCTTTCTCTCTCACTCACTCTCTCTCTCTTTCTTTCTCTCTCTCTTCTTTCATTCTCCTTCTCTCCTCTCTCTCTCTCTCTCTTCTCTCTCCTCTCTCTCTTCTCTCTCTCTCTCTCTCTCTCTCTCTCTCTCTCTCTCTCTCTTCTCTCTCTCTCTCTCTCTCTCTCTCTCTCTCTCTCTCTCTCTCTCTCTCTCTCTCTCTCTCCTCTCTCTCTCTTCTCTCTCTCTCTCTCTCTCATCTCTCTCTCTCTCTCTCTCTCTCTCTCTCTCCTCTCTCTCTCTCTCTCTCTCTCTCTCTCTCTCTCTCTCTCTCTCTCTTCTCTCTCTCTCTCTCTCTCTCTCTCTCTCTCTCTCTCTCTCTCTCTCTCTCTCTCTCTCTCTCTCTCTCTCTCCTCTCTCTCTCTTCTCTTTCTCTCCTTTTCTTCCTTTTCAGTCGTCTTGTTTTCCTTATGTTTTTTGTCATTTTCTGTTTTATTTAGCGTGAGGGTATGTATTTGTAGTGTGCGCGCTGTGCGTGCGTGTGAGAGTTTTTGAGTTTTGGGGAATGTGTGCGTGATGGTAGTTGCGTGGCTCCCTTAGACCGTAGTTCCGGAGTGAGGATGCATTCGAACCTCTCTTCTCTTCTCTGCTTTCGATATGACATCATCGCCCTAGATGTTTGAGAACGAAGGGTATGACCTTTATGTCCTTATAATTATTATTTTTAAGCTGAAATGGCATCCACGATCGCACATTTGAACGTGCGTAAACGGACGCGCTCACTCGCATTTAGAATACGAATTGGTTTTCTGTTTTGCCTTTTTTTTTTGAGGCTGTCTACTCCGCACTCAAACTCTTTCCTTCCGGGTGAGTCAGATGGTGTCGGGGCCCAGGTGGCAGCTTAATTCACTCCGAGGGACACACCTGATTGCATCTCGCACCTGCCCTTGCTATGCCTAGTCCTTTTTCTTGTTTTTGTTTTCGTCACTCTTAGTCTCCGCATCTTCTTTTTTTTTATGTTCCTTGTCTCTCTTTCTGTAAGTTTCTCTCTCTCTCTCTCTCTCTCTTTCTCTCTTCCTCTCTCTCTCTCTCCTCTCTCTTCTCTCTCTCTCTCTCTCTCTCTCTCTCCTCTCTTCTCTCTCTCTCTCTCTCTCTCTCTCTCTCTCTCTCTCTTTCTCTCTTTTTCTCTCTCTCTCATTCCTCCCCGTCCTGTCCTCCCTCCATTCCTCCCTTTTTTCGTCTTTGCCCATGGCGTCCTTGAATACATGGGATCAACGTTCCTTTAAAAGAGTATCATTTACTTAGTGTCTTTTTCTCTTTCTCCCCTGCCAATTTTACCTCGTTCCACCTCTCCTCTTACCATCTGCTCTCCTCCTCCTACCACCGCTTTACAAAACCCACCACCATCACTAGCCACACATCATCACTCCACTTCACTACACATCATTAGTACGACCACACACCATCACTACGCACCCACCACACCACTCACTTCATCTCTTACCAGCTGCTCTCCACCTTTACTCCTTCCACCTACTTCTCCACCTCCACCTGATTCCTCCATTTTCCAACCCTTAATTCTTCCACCTCTACCTACTCCTCCACCTTACCTAATTCTTCACTCTCCACCTACTACTTCCTCTATCCACCTTCACTACTTCCTGCCTCCTTCACCTACTCCCTTCCTTCCTCCTTCCTACACATAGCTTCCTCCTCCTCTACCCTACTCTCCTCCTCCAACCTACTCCTCTTACTATCCACCTACTCTCCACCTCACCTCGCTCCACCTCCACCTCTCTCCATCTCCACACTACTCCTCCTCCTTATCCTACTCCTCCCTCCACCTACTCCTCCTCCTTCTACCTACTCCTCCTCCTTTCCACCTTACTCCTCCATCTCCTGTACTACGCCGGATACTAGGAAGATTAGACAGGTAATGACCGCCGCATACGTCCTCCTCCTGGCCCTCATCTCCTGCAGCTCCTCCTCCTTTTCCTCTCTCCTCCTCCCCCCTTTCTCCTCTCTGTTTTCACTTACTCCATGCTGTCTTTCTCCATTCCACATTCTCTCTCTCTCCTTCTCTCTCTCTCTCTCTCTCCTCCTCTCATCTCTCTCTCTCTCTCTCTCTCTCTCTCTCTCTCTCTCTCACTCTCTCTCCTCTCTCTTCTCTCTCTCTCTCTTCACTCTCACTCTCACTCTCTCCTCCCTCCACTACTCTCACTTCCTCTCTTCACCCGTCTAGTCTAGCCCTGAGATAACCCCTAATGTTTAGCGTTATCCCCCCCCCCTACCCGCCCCCTCCCGTCCGCCCCCTCGCCGCCTCCGCACCAGACCTTCCACACCCACTTCGCGGTATTGCCTCGGATAATTACTTGTCATTACGCACCCGCGAAGCACATTACCTGTCAGTGCCAAGGGGGATCTCCTCTCGAAAGCCTCATTGAATCTCACGAGCGGATGGGAAATGTATTCAAATTGCGACGTGTTTGCTGCAGGCCGCCTGTGAAAACCCATGAATGAGGCCAAGGGAGGGGTGGGCAAGGCGGAAGAGGGAGATAAGGAAACAAGCCGAAGGTTGTTGGGAAAAGCGATTGATTAGCTCGGTAAGTCGATCGGGTGTCCGTTGTCCCCTTTTCACCTTCAAATTTCTACCTCCCTCCTCCCCGAAAAAACACTACACCAACTCTTCCCTCGTTCATCTCTCTCTACGATACACATAATAAAACACCCCTTCCCGTCCGCTCCCTCCCCAAATCAATCCCATCACCCACCTACCACCTCTCCGTCACACCTAATACGCTCACACCATCGCCCACCTACCCCCTCCGCTACCCTCTCCTCTGACTACCGAAATGTCGGTAGCGCCCCTAAATCCCATAAGAACTTTCCAGCATTTACACCTATTCCAGCCCCTCCCCCTCTTACCCCCCCACCCCCTACCCAACACCTCCTTATTAATTAAAAGGTTTGATGCTCACATTTAAAGATAGACTAGACTCGAAAAACATTGCACATTAACTCTTTCGCGCACACGCATGAAACTCTAAGCTACACACGTAGACAAGTGATTAGAACATAGAAACAAAGAAGAACAGAAGGAGTAGGAGGGATGCAACATGAAGCCCCCAGTGACGGCGCTAAGGCGCCGATAGGGCCTACCCGAAAACAGAGCGGAGCAGTAACAATCCTCTCTACTTGCTATCTAGACTTCCGAGGTGTGGGCAAAAACCACAACCGTAAGCAGTATTAAAGAGCCCCACCGCCAGAGGAGGAGGGGGAGGGGTGTAAATGTGTCTTAAACCCAGTGTTTTGCCTACGTTCGAACCTAGGAGTGCTAGGGCCCCTTGGTTGCAATCAAGTAATTGGTTTTCATTTACAATATTTCTATCATCTGCCTTCTTTAACAAACCACCACCCGTTGCGTCTCATTCTTTATCACCTTCCTCCCTTCTCACAAGCCCTCTCTCCTTTTATATCACGCTCCGATCCCATCTAACCACGCCTCGATCGCCATGCATCGTCGTCATCTCTTGGCCGCCCGCCGCGGCCCGAGATAGGGCGGGGACAAAAAAAAATAGATAAACTAGTGCATGATTGTGACTGTCGATGCTGTCTGCAAAACACCAAAATTCTTCTCCAAGAAATTATAATTAAAAAGATTCTAAAAGAATATTTCTATGACCGAAGCTGAAGAGAAAAAACATGCAGAGAGCGCGATAGGAGTGAAATTGAGAGAACAACAAGGAGAAAAAAGAAAAATATTTATTGATTATCCTGATTTTATTTTGTGTGAGTATCTGCGAAAACACCAAGGGCAGAACAGCAACCAAAAAGCATATTCTCTCGCAACATGAGATAAAAATAAACCGCGCACCCCGACCAACCAGCGCCAAAAGACACCATTCATACGGCAGATTTCCCACCCCCGGACCAAAAAGCCCAACCAAACAACGTCGTGGACCGAAATTCCAAAGCGCCAAATAACCCCAAAAAAAAAACCCCAAAAAAAAACCTAACATACGATAAAAAAAAAGAAACAAGAGAAACATAAAAAAAGATTAAAGAAAAAGACAAGAATCCCAAAGACATAAATTAAACAACATAAAGCATCCGAAAAACAAAAGATAGAGCATATGTCTGACAAGACACACACCAAAACACACAACAAAACCAACAACACTGAAAAAAATGAATGAATTATATAAGAATAACCAAGAGAACATGATAAAACATGAAAAGAGAGAGATTGATATAATAAAGAGAAGACAAAGTTAAAACCAAAAATGAGACCGAGAAAAGCAGAACACTAAGACAACCGAATGTGAATGTCACGATCAAATAGGGGAGCAAAAAAGAAAAATGCAAAAAAAACAAAAAAACTTTCAGCGAAACGACCCAGATGTCAAAGGAACGCCGAACAAAAAAGATGGAGCAGTAGAAATTAACCAACCCGAACACTTGCGTCTATGCGCACGCCTAGTTTCTGGCTCTATTCAAGGTTCTCATACATACTCTGAGCTCTCAATCTCCCTCTCTCTCTCTCTCTCTCTCAAATCACCTCTCTCTCCCTCTCTCCCTCTCTCCCTCTCTCTCTCTCTCTCTCTCTCTCTCATCTCTCTCTCTCTTCTCTCTCTCTCTCTCTTCTCTCTCTCTCTTTCCTCTTTCTCTTTCTCTTGCGAATCACTCTGCACTCTCCTCTACTCTCTCTCATCTCTCTCGTCTCTCCTCTCTCTCTCTCTCTCTCTCTCTCTCTCGTCTCTCTCTCTCCGTTTTCTGTCACTCCTCTTCCTTTATTTTCTCTATCCCTCTTTAATTTAAAAGTGTAATATGTGGCTGTGTAAAATACGAAGGCAAACGGCCTGACCCCTTTTGCCATCCCCTCCTCCTCATCTATGCATCCACGTTCTTCCTCTTAGCTCCTCCTCATTCCTTTCCTCTTCCATCTTTCCGTCTCTC
>NW_020869194.1:338123-353123 GCF_003789085.1 Penaeus vannamei
TTGTCTTTGTTGATTTCCGTAATTGGAGCAGTCACTTTTATCTTTTCCTTTTATATATATTTTTGGGTCTGTAGTTTATTGTGTGTTTTAAAAATTAAAGGTCAGGAGGAAAATATCTATCATATTGAACGCCGACATGTATTGTCAGTTTTTATATTTTTTTTTTTTTTTTTTTTTTTTTTTTTTTTTTTTTTTAATTGCGCACAAAACGTTTTATTTAGAGTTACAAGCTCGAGGGGTCGACCGAAATGATAATGAAGAATTTCCTATATTAATTATGCAATGATTCAGGTTGGTTTCAGTTAACGGGGTTGCCAGTTTTGTTATTGTGAATGATATTGTTTCTGATATTGTGTTATTGTTAGCATTGTCGTTGTTATTCATGGTTTTAGGCATTGCTATCTTGATGAACATTATTGTAGCCCTTGGTTATGTTATCATATTATAAGAACAAGAGGAATAAAGGAAGGAAAGATGAAAGGGAGACGGGGAGGGGAGAGACAACAAAAAGTTACTATTTCCTCGTAGTTTCCCTGAAGTGTTTTCACTGCGAAGATCAAACTGCGACGACGCTAAGCTATTCATGACTTACGGACGGTGAAGGCGGCCCCTGCGTGCGTTTAGGGGCGGGAAAGGGGGGAAGGGGAGAGGAAGAGGGAAAGGGCGGGGAAAGGGAAGGAGGAGGTAGGAGTAGGGAGTAAGGAAGGAGGTAGGAGGAATGAGAGGAGGGAGGGGAGGAGGAGGAAGAAGGAGGTGGGGAGGGATGGGGAAGGGAGGTGAGAGGGAAAAGGAGGAAGAAAGGGAGTGGGAAAGAGGAAGGGAGGTGGGTGGAGGGAAGGGGGAGAGGGAGGTGGAGGAAGGGGAAGAAGGGAGGAGTGGACACAAGAGGGCTCTCGTGCATGCTTGCAAGAATTATGAGAAAAAATCGGATGGATAGCGTGTCTCGGAATGCATTTTTCACTTTTTTATTTTCTCAAACGACTGAGTAAAATAAATCAACATATCTTTGATCAATAATTGTCCTTTTTTTGACTTCGGTGATGAAGGAGGTCATTGATTAGGTCGATGCATGGGAAAGGTCAGTGGATTCGTGTGGTTAGCTTAGGCCTACACGCGACCATTGGGGTAGGTGGCTGTTTGTTTTTTTTTGGTGTGCGTTTATGTATGTGTGTGCGTGTGTGTTTAGTGTGTATTATATGTATGTATATATGTGCGTGTGTGTATGTGTGTGATTGTGATTTTTCTGTGTTGTGTGTGTGTGTGTGTGTGAATGTATGTAGGCGTGCGTATCAACCCTCAGTTGCCGAGCCGTAATTTTTGGTCCTATTAGAGACCGCTCCCTCGCGTGATATGCTAAGGAAGATTGGAACGGGGCGGGGGCGATACCCCCCTCTCTGCGATAACTGCCCCCTCCCCCCTCCCCCCCCCACCCCCCCCCCCCTCCTTGGCTATTATCCTGACCCGGGCAAATGAATTCGCGCTTGTTATTGCAAGCAACACGCACACCATGCGGTTTGGGGCGGCGTGTGCGATGGGGTAGGGGGGGGGGTGGCGACCCTCTCGTGAATGCCCCACACCCTCAAAGGCAAAAAAGAGAGAATGGTGATAGCGATCTTCTGTGTGAATTATCTACCTCTCTTGTTTCTGTTGTAATTGTTTGTGTATTTTTTTTTTTTCATTTTTTTTTGTCTTCTGTTTGTTGACACACCTTATTATTTTTCTCACTCATCTCTATTCATTCTCTTAACCCCTATCATCACTCTCTCTCTTCCTCTCTCTCCTTCCTTCCCCTAGCCTACCTTTCCCTCCATTTTCCTTCCCTCCCCTCTCTTTTCTCTTCTATCCTTCCTCCCTTTCTCTTCTCTTCCCTTTTATTTCCTTCCCTCTCCTTCCCTTCCCTCCCCTCCCTTCCCTTCCCTTCCCTCCCCTTCCCTCCACCCTCCCCCTTCCCTCCCCTTCCCTTTCCCCCCCTCCCCCTTCCCCTTCCCCTTTTCCCCTCCCCCCCTCCCCTTCCCTTTCCCTTCCCCCTCCCCGAGTTTTATCACCGGAAAGCGCGCCAAATTATGCGTGCACACTTGCGCTCCGGGATGCATCACACTTTAAAAGAGGCCATGCAAAAGTTTCTTTTATCCAGTTGAATGAATTACAGCAGCGCACCCCATTGCTTTCTCACCCATAAACCACATTATTTTTCACCCATAAAGCTCGAAAAAAAAAATCGGATACGACATGGACTGCTGGTAGGTTTTGCCAGGTGGTCTCATTAGCGGGTCGTACGTGTGTGTGTGGGGGGTGGGGTGGGTCGTGTGTTGTGGTTGTGTGTGTGTGTGTGTGTGTGTGTGTGTGTGTGTGTGTGTTGTGTGTGTTGTGTGTGTTGTGTTTTAGTTGGCGGTTCGTGTGCGTTTGTGTATACGTGTATTTAGAGTGAGGCGAAAAAAGAAATATCAAAGAAAGATTAACCACGGAAAGGAAATATGTCAAGGAAAGTACATCGGGTATATCAAGGAAATATCAAAATATATCAATATTCAAGGAAATATCAATAGATCATATCAAGATATCAAAATATATCAGTATATCAAGGAAATATCAAAATATATCAAATATACCAAGGAAATATCAAAATATAAATACCAAGGAAATATCAAAATAATCAAGTATATCGAAATATCAAAATATATATATCAAGTATATATCAGGAAATATCAAAATATATCAAATATCAAGGAATATCAAAATGATCAAATATCAAGAAATATCAAAAATATCAAATATCAAGGAAAAATATATATCAAGTATATCAAAGATATATCAAAATATATCAAGTATATCAAGATCAAGTATATCCAGGAAAGTAAAAAACAAATCAAGGAAAGTATCAAAATATAATGTAAGAGATACCTTTAAAAAATATGAAGCAAGTTTTATAAGTCGCGCAGATTTGCTTTTTGGCCGTTGGGAACAGGGGTGATTTTGCGCGTGCGGGGGGTGGGGGGGGTGGGGCTGGGGTGGAGGGCCGGCGTAATTGCTCTTTATTGCAAATCGATTCGCGTTGCTGTCGGAAAGATTGACGTGTGGGAATGAATCGCGATTGGCCGCCAGGAACATCATCGGCGGAGTCAATGGCACTGGGATAATGGCTCGCGTGAGGACGGTGGTGATGCTGGCTTGGTTTGCATGTTGCGAAGTGGAAGGCTGGCTCGGGAGGAAGAGGCGTCGGCGTGTTTGCAAAGAGGTGGTTGTGAATGGTACGAAGGTGATAGACATCTGATTTCTCGGAATTAGTATGTTTGTAGAGATGTTTATAAACCATAACAATAAATTAAGTTTATATTAACCGTACCAATGAAATGAATGGATATAATCGTACCAATGAATTAAATGTATATTAACAGTATTAAATGCGTACCAATGAATTAAATGTATATTAACCGTACCAATGAAAATGTATATTAACCGTACCAATGAATTGAATGTATATTAACCGCACCAATGAATTAGATGTATATTATCTTGAAATTAACCCGAATTTCTTCCCTTGCAGAGACCCGCGAGATGGCGGCGGCCGGCAGGTTAACCGTCACCCGAGCGACGCAGCGGCGCGACTGTCGAATCTCGCCGCCCTTCTGCATCACATCAAGTCGTTCTATCAGGTGAGGCTTGTCGTCGTTTTTGGGTAGTTGTTCTCATTCTTTCTTTCTTCAAGTCGGAAGTCGTCCTTATGGGAGGTCGTTCTCATTCTTGCTTTCTCCAAGTCGGATGTCGTCGTTTTGGGAGGGCTTTCTCATTCTTTCTCTCTTGAAATCAGGTGTTTTGAGGTCGTTCTCATTCTCTCTCTCTCTTCAAGTTTGGTGTCGTTTTGGGAGGTCGTTCTCATTCTTTCATTCTTCAAGTCGTTTTATCAGGTGAGGCTTGTCGTTGTTTTTGGAGGTCGTTCTCATTCTTTCTCCTCTCGTCATCACCTCGCTTCTTTTGGTTACCGCGAGGGAGGGAGAGGAGAATAGAGAGAGAGAGAGAAGAGAGAGAGAGAGAGAGAGAGAAGAGAGAGAGAGAGAGAGAGAGAGAGAGAGAGAGAGAGAGAGAGAGAGAGAGAAAGAGAAAGAGAGAGAGAGATAGAGATAGATAGATAGATAGATAGATAGATAGATAGATAGATAGATAGATAGATAGATAGATAGATAGATAGATAGATAGATAGATAGATAGATAGATAGATAGATAGATTGGTCGAAGGGAAGGGAGGGGATAAGAAAAGGGATAAGATTAAAGAAGGAAAGGTATGAAGAAGTCGAAGAGAAGTTTACAGACAGCGCGGAAGAGAGGCCGTTTCCCCCACAACAAATGTAGGCCTATAGGACTATCGATTTTATGGAAGCTGGTGTCGGAAAGGAGAGAGAGAAATAGCAAACGAAGGAAAGGAGAAGAAAAATAAATCTGCTAATGAGTGATGGAAAACAAAAGACTGGAAATCAAGAACAAGGAGAACAGTAAGAAAAGGGAGAACATCTGAACAGTATAACAGCTTGGAGATGGACAAAGCGGGATAGAGAGAGGCTGTGCTAAGGGAACGGATAGGGAGACGTATCGGTAGTTAAGAGAGGGATTAAGAGGGAGGTAAGGCGATAGGAAAGGGAGAAAAACGGAAGGAACGAGGGAATTGGGTGACGGAGACAGACAGACAGACACGGATAGACGGGAGGGACGAGAAACGAGTTGACGGAGAGAGACAGACGGGAGGGACGAGAAACGAGTTGACGGAGAGAGACCGGCAGACAGACAGGCAGACGGACGGAAGAGACGAGGAAATTGAGTGACGGAAAGAGAGAGAAGACAGACAGACAGACAGAGGGAGGGAGAAAGATAGTGAGATAGAGAGAGAGAAATAGGGAGAGGTAGGTCGAAGGAGGGAGAGGCGGAGAGAAGGATAAATGTATTAAAAAAGGAAGAGAGGGAGATGGGAAGGTGGTAACAGGAGGGATTGATGACGGGGGATAAACGATAAGGAGGCGAGGGAAGAATCCTCAATGACCCCTTTGATTTTCCTTCTAGTGACGTCATCAGCCAGACAGTGGCAGTTGAAGTCCCGGATGTAAATATGTTTATTGATTCATATTCGAGTTATTAAAAATTATCTTTATTAGAGGGAGAGACTGTCATTGATATTGGATTAATTGTGAATATTAAGTCATTATTAGGATTTATAAGGTGAGTGTATGGATAAAATCTATTAAGCGGTTAAACATCTCCAAGTCGTGTATGTGCGTGTGCGTGTGCATGTGCGTGTTCAGCGGCAATAAAACACGGAGCCAGTAATGTTCAGTGTCCATTGATATTGACGAAAATGCCTGACGGGTGAACTGACTGCGTTGGGTTGTGTGGGAACGCAGGGTGAGTGAAAGACTTTTTTTCATTTTTCTCTCATCGTTTCTTCTATATTTCGTTTTTTTCAGTGCGGTTGTTTTTTTCTTTTTCTTTCGTTGTTTCTTTTTTTTTATAAATCGCTTTTTTTCATACTTTTTTTTTTTCTTTCTTTTTCTGTCGTTCCTTTTATATTTCGTTTTTTTTATACGGTTATTTTTCCTCTTTCTTTTTTCGTTGTTTCTTTTATATATATATTTTATTCGTTGTTTTTTGAATAATTCGTTTTTTATACCGTTATTTTGTTTCTTTTTCTTTCGTCGTTTCTTTATATTTCGTTTTTTTTTGTACATATCGTTTTTTTTTTTCGTTTTTATTGCGTGACTTACGAGAATGCGCGAGATTGCCTTGCGAGAATTGAGATCCGGGTAAGAGAGAGAGAAAAAAAAATGAGATGCACAAGGAAAGAGTAATGGAAAATTTATTTTGAAATCGAGAAAAAAAAAAGGTTAGGAAAACATAATGAAGATGATTAAAAAAAAAAGAATTAAATGAGGGAGTAAGACAGATTGAGGTGAAAAACGGGGAAGAGGATAATAAAGTTCGTTAAAAGTTTAGGGAAGAAATAAAGGAAAAGGCAAAGAAAATTAGCGAAGAAGGAAACATGTATAAGGCGGATGGTGATAAAGATAGAAAGAGATGTACGAAGACAGATATTAAATAGGAAAAGAAAGAGACGGCTTAATAGAAAAAAATATCCCCTGGAAAGGAAAGGAGGGAAAACTAAGTATAAAGAATAAACTGATAAAAAGAAAGAGAAGAAAATAACGTGGACCGAGAATGACATGGAAAGAGAAAAATCACAAAATTCGAGTCAAAAACGGAAAAGCAGATGAAGATGATTATACTAAAGTTTGCGTTCTATAAAGTTGTAAGAGATTGAAATGATTTTTATTCTTTCGAAAGTTTTTTTTTTTTTTTTTTTTTTTTTTTTACTTTTCTTATGTTCAGGCCTTGTGTGTTGGGCTTTGGAAATTTGCATGTTTATTCACTTACTGGTCTGACTTTTGCGGTGTTCTTTGTCTCTTTTATGGCGGGAAGTTTGTTTACTTTCTTTGGCTGGGGATATATATATATTTTTTTTCTGTTTGTGCGGTTCGTTGTCACCTCCGCGTTAAGGCTGTGGTGGTCTTATTTTCTTAAAAGCTGACAGGTTTCTTTGTTTTCATTTCATTTTTTTGATATCCTGCCCCCACCCTCCTCTCTTTCTGACGTCTCCTCACCTTCCTTCCTTCTCTCTTTCTCTTTTCTCTCTCTCTCTCTCTCTCTCTCTCTCTCTCTCTCTCTCTCTCTCTCTCTCTCTCTCTCTCTCTCTCTCTTCTCTCTCTCTCTCTCTCTCTCTCTCTCTCTCTCTCTCTCTCTCTCTCTCTCCTCTCTCTCCTCTCTCCTCTCCTCCTCTCTCCTCTCTCTCCCTCTCTCCTCTCTCCCTCTCTCCCTCCCTCTCCCCCTCTCCTTCTCTCCTCTCTCCTCTCTCCTCTCTCCTTCTCCTCCCCCCTCTCCTCTCCCCCTCCCTCTCCATCTCCATCCCTCATTTTCTCACTCTCCCTACCAACATTTCTCCTCTTAATCACGGGATTGTCCTTCAGAAGCACGACTCTGCCTGATCTCCCTCCACCCCCACACCTCTGTGCCCTTACCTCTTTCCCCCTCCCTTCCCCAACCTTCGGACACATCTCCCTCAACCCCCCCCCCCCATCTGACACATCTCCCTTCAACTTCCTCCATCCCCCCCTTATCACTCCTATCCTGTTCCCCTCTCCCCCATCCCCTTCCTCTCTCCCCCTCCTCTATACCCGCCCCCGTCCCTCCCTCATCCCTCCTGTCTCACACTTCCCTCTTCCCTCCCTCCCTCCTCCCTCCCTCCCTCTTCCACAGCCGTCAAGACGCCCTTTCACTCCCAAGAGGTAAGATGAAGGAGCTCTTTGTTGTCGTCTTTTGCAGGAGTGATTCGGCTGCAGAAAATGGAAAAAAGAAGAGGAGGGAGGAGAGGAGGGAGGGAGGAGGGGAAGGAGGGGAAGGAGGAGGGAGGAGGAGGAGGAGGAGGAGGAGGGGATGGGAGGGATAGAGAAGGGGGAGGGAGGAGGAGGGGGAAGGGAAGGATAGAGAAGAAGGAATGGAGGAAATGAAGAAGGGATATGGAGAGGGTGGAGGAGGCAGGGAGGGGAAGGAAAGAGGAGGGAGGAGATGAGGGACAGAGAGGGGGAGGGAGGGAAGGAAGGAGGGAGGAGGGCTAGAGGGGAGGAATGGAGGAAATGAAGGAGAGAGAACAGGAAGGTGGAAGGAGGCAAGGAATGGGAGAGGGATGGAGGGATAGGGAGGGAGGGGGAAAGGATATATATATGAAAAAGAAGAAATGAGTGAAAGAAGTGGAAGGAGATATAAAAAAGAATGGACGGGAAGGAATAGGCAATGGAAAAGACAACTTAGCAACTTAGTACGAAGGGATAGGAAGAAGTCCTGGCACGGACACTTCCAGTTATGTGAAAACTTCGACTAATTCATATAGGCCTAGATACATCATACATAGTTATAGTTGTTGTGTTTTGTTTTTATTGTTATCATTATTATTATTGTTGTTGTTGTTATATTATTATTATTATTATTATTATTATTATTATTATTATTATTATTATTATTATTATTATTATTATTATTATTATTATTATTATTATTATTATTATTATTATTATTATAATAATAATAATAATAATTATTATTATTATTATTATATTATTATTATTACTACTACTACTACTACTATTACTGTTCTTTCATATTTTAAAGGGCGAGGGAAATGTCTTCACGACGAAGGCATGTCCGGCGTGCTTTACCTAGTCCCTATACTTTGCTCCTTTTGCAACCAATTTAGAGATTAGATTTTGTGTATTCAGAGAGATAGAGAGATTTTGATAGATATAGATATTATGTATTATATTCGTTTGTTTGTGTATGTGCATGTCTGTTTTTTCTGTTTGATTTCTTGTTACAAATAAAAAAAAAAGAAACAAAATAAAAAGAAAAAAAAAAATAAAAAATTAATAAGAAATAAAAGATAAAAAAGGGAACCTCTATCGCGATGCTTCCAAGAGGATAGGCAGAGGACGCCGAAGCCTGTCCTTCTCGCCCTTACGGTCGCAGGGTGAGAGACGAAGGGTGGTTGAAGGTGAAGCTGTATTTTTCTTCTTGGGATCTTGCTCTTCGGGTTGTTTTCTTTGCCTCCTGATGGTGGGGGCGGGGGTGGAAGGGAGTTTTGAAGGGTTGGAGGGGTCTGGTGGGGGCTGGAAAGGGACTGGTGGGGGCTGGGGTTTTAGGAGGTTAATGGGGCTGGAGGGGACTGGTGGGGGTTAGGGGGTTAGTGGGGCTGGGATAGTGGGGTCTGGAGGGGACTGGTGGGGCTGGAAAGGGACTGTTGGGATCTGGAGGGGGCTGGAAAGGGACTGGTGAAAGGGACTGTTGGGATCTGGAGGGGACTGATGGGGGCTGGAGGGGGCTCGGATACTTTCAGGAAACGACCACTCTTGCGCGGCGCCCTTAGACCTAACTGGAAATCCTCTCAGAACTTTTTATCATAAGTTAAGGGCGCTCCGTGTGGCATATGGCGTTCGAGTCTCGTATAAAGCGGAGGACGTGGAATGTATTTCTTATTGTCCTCTTAACTTTTTTTTATGTTACCTTAAAACCAAAAATGTTAATTAAACTGACAGATCAAGGAAGAGGAAAGAGGGGGGAAGGAGGGGGGGTTGGGGGTAATTGAAGACAACAGGGAAGAGGGTAAAGAGTGGGAGGGAGGGGGGTGGCAGGTTAGTCGGCATTCCCTTTAAAGTGGCGGTCAAGTCCCCACCTCTCCTCCCCTCCCTCACCCTTCACCCCTGCCCTCGCTCCTGTGCACCTCCCCCTCCCCTCTTCCCCCTCCACCCCCTGCCCTCGCTCCTGCCTCCCCCTCCTCCTCCCCCTGCTCTCCCCTCCCCCCTCCCCTGCTCCCTCCCGTCACCCCCTCCCTGGCCCTCCGCTTTAATATCCATTAACCACAATCCTTCTTCCCGTCGCCAATTCTTTCTTCGTTGTCTCCAGCGTCTTCGTAATCATTGTAGTCTTGCAATAAATGGGAGGAACTTGAAAATATGAAGATTGCAAACATTAGTTGCGCGGGAAGTTTGTGTGTTAGTTGGGCGGCGGGAGAGGGAAGGACGGAGGTGGTGGGGGAGATATGAAGAGGAGAAGAGAGGCGGATGGTGGAGGAGGATGGAGAGAGGAAGAGATGGGGATAGGGGAGAGGAAAGGAAGAGGAGGAGGAGGATGCAGGAGAGGTAGCAATGGGGATAGGGAGGAGAGAAGGAGAAGGTGGAGAAGTGAAGAGGATGAAGGAAAGGGACAAGAATAGGAAAAGGAGGAAGAGAGAAACAAGAGTAAGAAAAGGAGGAAGAGGAACAAGAGTAGGACAAGGAGGAAGAGGAGAGGAACAAGAGTAGGAAATGGAGGAAGAGAGAAACAAAGATTTGGAAAAGGAGTAGAGAAACAAGATTAGGAAAAGGAGGAGGAGAGAAAGAAAAACGAAGAAGAGGAAATGAGAAATCCTTGCTACCCACTCCTTCCATCACGGCAAGTATAAAAGCCTTGCAGTAAGAGCGGATTGCATGCAACTTGAAAAGGATCATGCATATGGCAGTGGGACGTACAAGGCCATGCGGAGAGGCAGCCAGACAAGACGATGCGAATTCTTGATGATTTTTTTTCTCTTTATTAATGTTTCCGAGGTCCCCCCAACCCCCCACCCTGACCCCCCCCCCGTCATCGTAAAGCCCTTGTCATACAGCTGTTGGACGCAGATGGGCGGAAGCAGGGGTGTTTTTTTCTTCGTTTTTTTTTCTTGCAATATCATGTTTTTATGTTTATTTCGGAAGTCCACTCGAGTCGAGATTGATATTCTTCTCTTCCGGAAGTGACTCCCTTCACGCATTCTATCATGCTCTCTCCTCTCTGTCCCCCTTCCTCTCCCCTCTCTATTTCCTCTCATTTCCCCTATTCTTTCTTTCCCTTTCCTCCCTCTTTCTTCCTCTCTCCTTTCTCCTTACCCTTTTCCTCCCTCTCTCTTCCTCTCTCATTTCCCCTTATTCATTCCTTTCTTCCTTCTCCCCTCTTCAAGCTTCCCTCTTCCTTCCTTTATCTCTCGTCTCTCCTCTTCCCTCTCCCTTACCCTCCCCAAGCTCCCCTCTCCCTTCATCCCTTACCTCACTCTCACGTCTCTCCTCTTTCCTCTCTCCTCTCCCTCCCCTCTTCCATCTCCCCCCTTCCTTCCCTCACCTCTCTTCTTCCTTCATCTCTCTTCTTCCTTCTCCCCTCTCGTATCTCCCTCTCTCATCCCTCCTCTTTACCGTTATCCTATTGCCTGTTATCACAGCTGGAGAACACCACCAGGCCGGCCCGCTCCGTTCAGCATGCGTCTGGCGTCGGGTCTGTTCATTTTGTTCACCGGAGTATTTTACGGCGATCCGTTTCCTCTCCCACGTCGTAAAGAAAGCGAGAGTGATCTTGAGCGCGGCTGCGGGACTCTCGGGGGACGAAGGGGAGGAGCGGGGAGGAGCAGAATGGGCGAAACAGCGCCACGATCCCCCTTGAGGAGTGTTTGGAATCGAGCCTTTCGGTTCTCGCTGGGAAGTGTTCGAGGAGGCCTCGTTACGGGTGGATCTATTTATTTATCTTCTTTGTTGGGGGTGATTCTCTTCCGATTGGGGTATATATTATCTTTTTTTTTGATTCAAAGAGGCCTCGTTATGTGTAGATCTATTTATTTTCTTCTCTTGTGTGGGTGTTGATTCTCTTCCGATTGGTGTATATATCCTCATCTTATTTTCTTTGGACGAATTAAATGACTATAAATTAAACGAATTAAATTCAAAGAGGCCTCGTTATGTGTGATCTATTTATTTTCTCTTGTGTGGGTGTTGATTCTCTTCCGATTGGTGTATATATACGTATCTTATTTTTTTAGGACGATTTAGATGATTATAAATTAAACGAATTAAATTCAAAGAGGCCTCGTTATGTGTAGATCTATTTATTTTCTTCTCTTGTGTGGGTGTTGATTTTTTTCTGATTGGTGTATATAAACCTATCTTATTTTCTTTGGACGAATTAAATGTTATTTGATGTCTCGGCGCGGCGAATGGAACGGTTTCACTCGGCCTTTTAGCACGGGACGGAAGCAGGAACAGCGGAATTCCAGACGAAGTGGACGTGTGTGTTTCCTTGAGGTTTTAACACGGTTTCCAATTGGGTTTATGTCCTTGTTCTGTCTGGATGTGTTTTTTTTTCTTCGTGTGTTGATGTTTTGTTTGTTTCTTTATTCGTCGAATGATGTTACCTATTTATCCGTTTTTTTTTCTTAATTGGTTGTATTATATTCGTGATTTTCGGTTTATGTCCTTGTTCTGTCTGGATTTTTTCATGTGTTAATGTCGTATTTGTTTCTTTATTCGTCGAATAATATTACCCTTTATCAATTTTTTGAATTGATTGGTTGTATTATGTTCGTGATATTATTTTTCCGAGGATTAATCCGTGAAAATGATCTATTTTTATCGATTGATTTCGATCGCATAACTTCCAGAACTTTTTTTCGTTCTCCTGTGTCGAAGATTTTTTTTTCTTTCCAAAACACCTAGAAAGAGTTTCATTTGCAGCGTTCCAAGTAGGCCTGGCGGGTTAGGCGCCGGAAGTCTTCTTGGTATTATGGTTCAGTGGGATCTCCACGCACGTAGCGCCCTCCTTCCTGCCTTCTTGTTTTGCTCCTCTTGCTTTTTTCTTCTTCTTTAATTCTTCTTGTTTTGTTTTCCTTCTTGTCTTGTATCTTTTTGTTTCTCTTTTTAATTTTTTTTCTATGGTTGTTTCTCTCTCTCTCTCTCTCTCTCTCTCTCTCTCTCTCTCTCTCTCTCTCTCTCTCTCTCTCTCTCTCTCTCTCTCTCTCTCTCTCTCTCACTCACTCACTCACTCACTCACTCACTCACTCACTCACTCACTCACTCACTCACTCACTCACTCACTCACTCACTCACTCACTCACTCTCCCTCCATCCCTCTCTTACTCAAAACCTTGTAGCTATTCCCCGCTTGTTTTTTATCGCTTTGTGGTGGCTAGGGAGGTTGTGTAGACTACCATGAAGAAGTGTGTACGACTTGGGGTGCTTAAGAGTCGGAGGAGTAGAGGGTGGTAAGGGGTGTAGGATGTGGGGTGGGAAAGGGTTGGGGTGGGTGGGTGGATGGGGGGGGATGGGGGGGTGGGGGGGTATGGGGTAGGTGGAAGGGGTATGTGTAGGGAGAGGGGCAGCGTGGGGAGGTAGGGAGGGGGGAGTGTGATCTTTGTTACTCTTAGGCTCTTGTGTAAACAACTTTAGAGTGGCACCGTGAAGTTTTTTGCTTTTGTTTTTGTTTCGTTTTTGTTTCTCCTTTTTTCACTTTCGCTTTCCTTTTACTCCTTTTTGGTTTTCACTCCTTTTACCTTGTTTTATTTTTTCGTTTACCTCCCTTTCTGCCTGTTTTGATTTTTATCTGCTTTCCTTCACCTCGTTCTCTTCCGTCTAATCAGTTTTCTTCCAGCTCTTTTACGTTGTATCTTTCTTGCCTTGTATTCCTTGACTTTCTTCATTCGTTCATCAGCCTTATAGTAATTTTCTACTTTTTTTACACTGATTCTCTTCGTCGTATCCTCTCTTCCTGCTTTCCTCCTTTTCCTTCTATCTGTTTCTCCCCTCTCCCTCCTTCCCTTTCTCTACTGGCTCCCTTCCCCCTTCCTCTCCTGTCCCTTCTTCTTTCTACTTTTATCCCTATCTCTTCCTCCCTCCCTCCCTCCTCCCTCTTCCCTCTCCCTCTCTCCTTCTTCCCTCTCCCTCTCTCCCTCCTTCCTCTTCGCTCTTCTTGCTTCCTCTTTCCTGTCCCTCCTTCCCTCCTTCCTCCCTCTCCTCCCCTTCCCTCCCTCCCTCTTCACCCATCCCCTCCCCTCATCCTCTCCTTGCTCCCTCCCTCCCCCTCCCTCCCCCCTTCCCCTCTCGTCTTGAAACCAGAAATTGTAGTTTTTTCTTCTCTCTCCTCAAAGTTTTCTCCTTATCGCGGTGAGGAATGTCTTAAGGATGTTTTGGGCCTCATGAGCTTCCTGTTTATGTACGTGTCCACTTTTCGAGATGGATGCTGCTGGGGTGTTCTGAGGAGGGTGTTTTCCATGCTGTGCTTTGTTCTTGCTCGTGTTCTGTGAATCTCTCTTTTTTCTATTTTTTTTGTTTGCTCGTTGTTTCTCTGTCTGTCTGTCTGTTCTCTCTCTCTCTCTCTCTCTCTCTCTCTCTCTCTCTCTCTCTCTCTCTCTCTCTCTCTCTCTTCTCTCTCTCTCTCTCTCTCTCTCTCTCTTCTCTCTCTCTCTTCTCTTCTGTCTGTCTGTCTCTGTCTGTCTGTCTCTCTCTCTCTCTCTCTCTCTCTCTCTCTCTCTCTCTCTCTCTCTCTCTCTCTCTCTCTCTCTCTCTCTCTCTCTCTCTCTCCTCTCTCTCTCTCTCTCTCTTATTTCTTTTTCTGCTATGTGTTTTTTATGATTTTGTTCTTAAGGTCATGTTTGCATTATCGTTCATTCTCTTCTTGGCTGTTGTCATTAAAATGTAAATTGATATTGATATCAGTCGTTATCCATCACCAGGCGTCATTAATCAGTGATTCTTGATCGCTGTCATCTTCACCATCACTATCATCATCATCATCATCACTTGTCATCATATTGTTCTCAAGCTTCAGTCATCATAATTACATCCATTCTTTGTTTCATTTTTTACACTTCTTTTACACTGTTTTGTCAAGTATGTACGTGTTTGAATCTCTTGTAATTTACTTTTTTTCTCTTCCTTCGCTCGCTCAACTTTTCATCTCCCGCCTCGGCATCCCTTCTCTCATTTCTTACATTCATTTCTTCCTTCATTCATACGTTCATTCTTATCTCATTTCTACATTCGCTCCTTCATCAGTCTTACAGTCATTCCTTCCCCATTTCCTAAAGTCGTTCTTTCTTCTCATTCATACGCTCATTCCTTCCCTCATTTCCCACATTCCTTCCCTCTTTTCCTTCATTCGTTCTTTCCCTATTTCATACGCTCATTCCTTCCCTCATTCCCACTATCATTCCTTCAGTCATTCTTCCCTACTTCCTACCCACGTTCCTACCCTCATTCCTATCAAAACCCATCCCTCATTCCTCCTCTTAATTTTGCAAAGGCAAATTGGATTCTCCAGTGAATAAAAGGCTCGATTCGGCAGCTGTGGATTAGGTTTAGAAAACGACAGATTGGGGATCGTGATTGGCTGTTGTTCTCGAGGCTTTATTAAGATTTGGTTGATGTTGGTTGTTATTTTTGTTATTATTGTTATTCTTGTTATTTTTCTTGTAAAAAATTAGTTCTGTTTTTTTGGTGGTTGAGTGATGGAGAGCAAGGACTGTTGTTTGTAGGCCTATCGGATCTGTGGTTGGTGAGTAGTCAGAGTTAAATTGCCAAGTAGCAATCCAATATCTGTATTGGGTAGAGATGGGGAAAGTCTATTATGTATTCTGCGTTG
>NW_020869194.1:358123-363604 GCF_003789085.1 Penaeus vannamei
AGGTTCAGATATCACGGGTTACTCGGCGAGAGGAAACGACTACACACTTCCCCGCCGTTGGGTGAGGAAGGGCGAAAATCCAAGGCGTCTTACATGGAAGTATCAACCATCACGGCCGCCGGGAAAGGTCACATTGCGACCACGAAACAACTCGACTTTTTTTTTTTTTTTTTTTTCATCTTCCACTTTTTCTCTGCCTCTCGTTTATTCTTTCTTTATCAAATTGAAAATTGAACGGGGTAGCGGAGGGGAACATACGGGACTTTGGGCGCGGCGTAAGAAACGACCGGTCTTCTCTAGGTCGAAGGAGGGAGCGAAGGAAGGGAGAGGAGCGAAGGAGCGAAAGGAGACTCGGGTGCAACTGCTGGAAAGGGCGCGGGGGATCGGCGGCGGGGAAATCCTATGAAGGGGAAGGCGGGGAAGGATTTCAGGGTGGCTTGGATTGCATTGGGCAGAGCTGTATTGGATGGTGGATGGATAGGGAGATTGGTGTAGGTGTGTTTTGTGTAGATGTATTGATAGATGGGCCTTTAAATCTAGATATACATAAAGATAATGGTACAGATGTGTGTGCATACGTGCATGGGAGTATGTATGTACAGTATATATAGTTTAAATAGATAGATAGAGAGAGAGAGAGAGAGAGAGAGAGAGAGAGAGAGAGAGAGAGAGAGAGAGAGAGAGAGAGAGAGAGAGAGAGAGAGAAGAGAGAGAGAGAGAGAGAGAGAAGAGAGAAAGAGAGAGCAGAGAGACAGAGACAAGACAGACAGAGAGGGAAAGGGGCTTTCCTTGTGTCTGCGGGTGCCTTTGGCGGTGAGCGTCTGCCTGCAAGCCCGCCCGCGCGGAGGGGCGACGCCAGTTCGCGAGCGAGGAAAGCGAACGTGCCCGCCCGCGCTCACCGGGTAACCTAAGCCCCGTGTCACGTGTGTCTTTTGCGCTGCTTGTCGGTTTGAGCTGCGGTCAAGCGGGTACGGGTATCGGGTATCGGGTTAGCTCTTGCTTGCGAAGGTGCCCCGGGCGCGTCTGGCTTCTGTGCTTCATCCTTGGGTTTCTTCCTCCCTTCGTCGTCTCTTATTCTTTCGTCTCTTTTTTGTCGTGTTTTTCTTTTTTCTTCGTCGTCTTCCGTTCCTGGCTTTTCAGTTTGCTTGCTTCCCTCGTCTTCTTTTTTTTATCTTTCGTCTCCTGTTCTCAATCTTTTCGCTTCTTTCTGTTTCTTCTTTCCTTTCTTTCTTCTCCTCCTTTCAATCCCCTTCTTTTCTTCCTCGTCTTTCCTCATCACCTTCCTCTTTTTTTTTCTTCCTCTTCCTCTCTTCCAATCCCATTCTTCCATTCCCTTCCTTCGCTTCTGCTATCGAGTGTTCCTTGAGGGTCTCTCGCGACTGACTCGCCCAAAAGAATCTTTACTTCGGATCTCGCTCTTGTCTTCTCTTTCTATTTTTTTTTTTTCTTTCTTTCTTTTCGTCCCACTTTTCTCTCTTTCTTTCTCTCTTTCTCTCTCTCTCTGTCTGTCTCTCTCTCTCTCTCTCTCTCTCTCTCCTCTCTCTCTCTCTCTCTCTCTCTCTCTCTCTCTCTCTCTCTCTCTCTCTCTCTCTCTCTCTCTCTCTCTCTCTCTCTCTCCCTCTTTTCCCTTTGTTATTCATGTGCGCTTGAGTCCTATTTGCTTCCTTAATGATTTTAGTATAATTGAGTAGCATGAATAAAACATCGTAAATTGGTAATAGGAATAACGACATCGTGACGATAATGGAGGAAGAGGAGGATGTGGAGAAGTAAAGGAGGAGGAGGAGAAAGAAAAGGCCGAAATGAAAGAGAAAGGGAGGAGGAGAAAACTAAAATGCAAAGGAGGAGGAGATGAAAGGAAAAAAGAGCAAAAAGCAAAGGAGTAGGAGGCGAAGGGAAAAAGTGAAAACGAATAAGGAGGGAGTTGAAGGAGAACTGGACCAGGATGAAAAGAAAATAAAGAGATTCATGGGCTCCTCCGCCCGCCCTCGAAGGAGCTGGCGAAGGGCGCGCGGGGAGGCTCATCCTCCCTCACGGTCAGCCGCCCCTTTCTCTCCTCCTCTCTCTTCGCGGTCTTGCTAAATCCTTCTTTCCACGCCCACGACGCTCAGCCTCCTCGACGCCCGTTCGTAACCCGACGCT
This sequence comes from Penaeus vannamei, assembly GCF_003789085.1. Lineage (NCBI taxonomy): Eukaryota > Metazoa > Arthropoda > Malacostraca > Decapoda > Penaeidae > Penaeus > Penaeus vannamei. Next base: position 360,266 of record NW_020869194.1, read on the forward strand.
TAACGCCCAACCCTCGATCCTCGACGTACCCTACGAACCCTCGACGTCGCCCTCGCCTCCGTACCCTCGACGCCCGTAACCCTCGCGTAACCCTCAACGCCCACACCCTCGACGTAACCCTCGACGCCCGTAACCCTCAACGCCCAAACCCTGCCCTCGACGCCCGCAGCGCCCCCACGTAGGTTGCGTCGCTTCGTGGCCCCACCGCGGCGGCGTCAGCGTCCCATCTGCCTCAGTGATTAATTTATCTCGAACGGTATTATGTCGTCGGATTATTGCCTTTGACACGCACCGCATCGGGATCGGACGCGATTGATTGAATTAGATTATCGGTCTTGATTCGTCACTCGGCGGGTTTTTTGTTCTTGCTGGCCTGGAGCGGTGCGACCCGTTCTGCACCCGGGAGGAGATTGACACGCGGTTCGAGAGAGAGAGAGAGAGAGAGAGAGAGAAAGAGAGAGAGAGGAGAGAGAGAGAAAGAGAGAGAGAGAGAGAGAGAGAGAGAGAGAGAGAGAGAGAGAGAGAGAGAGAAGAAAGAGAGAGAGAGGAATAAGTGGATGGATAGATAGATAGATATATGAGAATAGATAGAGATGAGAGAATGATGATGATGATAGATAGATGGATTAGATAGATTATAGCTGGGTTGATGATAGATTTAAAGAGAGATAGATAGAAATTGAGAGAAAGATCAAAACGTTCCCATACGGTGTGAGTCTCACGCCCAAGATAGCACCTACTTATACGCCGCCCCCCCCCTGACGCCGCCCCTCCCCACCCCACCTTTCCCATGCCATTTAACACGCTGCAACGCCTCGGCATATGCTTACCGATGCCTTGACCACTTCTCTCCCTCCTGCCCCACCTTCACCTTTCACTTGCCCTCTTTCTACCCACCATTCCCCTCCTTCCTTTGCCTCTCCTCCCCCCTCCCCTTCCTCTTCTGACCCCTCCTCCTCCTCCCCATCTCCGAGTCTAACATCCTTTCTCCCAATCACTCCTTCCCTCCCTCTTTCCCACCCTTTCCCCCAATCTCCCTCCCTTCCTCTCCCCTACACCTTCTCTCTATTCCCTCTCCCTCCTTCCCTCTACCTCCCTCTCTATCTCCCTCCGATCTCTCTATTCCCTCTCCCTCCTTCCTTCCTCCCTCCCCCTCCTCTCCTTCCCTCCCTCCTCTCTCCTCCCTCCCCCCCCTCCCTGTCCTCCTCCTCTCCTCCCTCCCTCTCCTTCCTTCCCTCCCGTCTTTCCCTCCCCATTACGAACGTCCCGCTGGCTACCCGTTCCTGCTACCTGGGCATTACTCGGTGAGTCACCGCCGACCCGTGTTGTTGTCTGTTTTAAGGGCGAGGGTCCGGCCGGTCCGTGGGTATGTGAGGTACAGTTGTCTTCCCTTTGGGGTCCGGTTGCGTGAGGCGGAGATGCAGGTGTTATATGCAGATACGGTTGCACGGATGGTTGTATACGCTGCTGTGGATATATATGTGTATAGATTTATATGGTAGAAAAAAAAACACAATGCACAAACTAGATCTAGTTTGTGCATTGTGGGTTTTTCTATCAGAGTATCAACACGGTAGAGTGTTTTTCCATTCTCCATAGATATATATTATATATGATATACATACATTCGTAAATACATATGTATATATGCGCATTGCATAAACTAGATTTATAGAAGATGAGAAACGGTTTCGAAATCCTCCTGGGTTTCATTCAGATCTGAAGATGAGATCCGGGAGGTTTTCGAAACTGTTGTCTCATTTTTGATAAATCTTGTTAGTGCATTGTGTCTTTTTTCTACCACAGTATCAACACGGTAGAATGTTTATAATTGATATGTATATGTATGTAGCTGTGTGTGTGTGTGTGTGTATATATATATATATATAATATATATATATATATATATATATATATAAATGTAAATATAAATATAAATTTTATAGATTTAAAAATATTATGCATATACAATACATATATATATATATATATATGTATATATGTATATTGGTTTTTATTATAGTTATTTAGCAGAGAATTTTTTTGGCGTCGGACGTATGAATGCATATATGTGTTTTAAGTATTCAATTTGAATACAGCTGTATGAATATATATGTGCGATGTATCTCGAAACATAGGTGTGGAGTTTGTGCGAGAATGCAAGTGGTTTCTTTTGAATACGTATTAATCGCGCGCACACACACATTCACACTCACTCTCACTCACTCACTCACTCACACTCACTCACTCACTCAGTCACTCACACTCACTCACTCACTCACTCACACTATAGTTCTGTATGTACTCTGTAATATATCAAAGACGTCACTGCTTTTCAAGTAAAAGTAATTTGATATAGTGAATGCTCCTGCAGCGCCCTCCTGCAGCTGGAAGATACAAATTCATGCCCAACCCGCCTCATACCCCGTGAGAAAGCTGGAGCTAAGATTTGACCAGGAGTTCGTCCACCTGTTTCCTCCCCCCCTCCTCCCCTCTCCCTTCTTTTGCTACCTTCTCCCTCTCCCTTTTGCTTCCCTCGCTCACTTCCCTCCTACCCCCATGCCCCCCCTATCCCATCCCCCCTGCGGGTCCCCCCTTCCTTATGCCCGCTGCCCCTATCCCTCCCCCTGCGGGTGCCCCCCTTCCCCTTATGCCCGCTGCCCCATGCCCCTATCCCGAACTCCGACCCTACCCCCCCCCCCTCTCGAACGCGTTCCCTCGCTCTTCCTCGAGATGTGTTAATGGGCGCTCGTTAACTCGTTTGGCGTTCCGTTCCTCTGTCATTAGCTCTTCTTTGCGATCTTATCGTTGGAACGTGTGATCATTACGCGATCATTCGCCGATTCACTGGTTCGGTCGCCGATCAAGCCCGATTGGAGTCTGTCTTCCTCTCCTGTCTGTCTGTCGTGCAAGCACATATATGCACACACACGCGCCATACTACATACATGTACATGCATACATACATACATACATACATACATGCATACATACATGCATACATTACATACATTACATACATATACATACATACATACATACATTACATACATACATACATTACATACATACATACATATATACATACATACATACATACATACATACATACATACATACATACATACGCGCGCCCACACACGCACACACCGCACACACGCACGCGCCCCACGCACTCGCACTCGCACACGCACACGCACACGCACACGTAACTATAGGCGCCTGCTTATTTACAGACCGAACATGAAAAGGGCAAACAAATAAACGAAGGAAGAGGGAAAGAAAGGGAGGAAATTAGGGTCTGGCGGCGAGGTACCCGCGAGAGATTAAGGGGAAAGA
>NW_020869194.1:363704-368704 GCF_003789085.1 Penaeus vannamei
GTGATATATAACAATTGCCGAACGAGCAAGAGCAGAAATATGACATAGTATCAAATGAGCTCGTGATCAAAAAATTTGCGCTTGAACCATGCGGGGCTTGAATAGGAGGAGAAGTAGGCCGAATCCAGAATGGGAGATGGATGACTAGAACTAGGAATAAGTACTCGAGGGCCACGGGAGAGAAGCGAGGGGAGGACGCGGAAAGGGACGGGAGGAAGGGTCAGCGGAGGGCGGAGGGAAGGAGTGGAAGGAGGGAGAAGAGGAACGGGGTACACCGATGAAGTAGAAAGGAAGGGAGGGAATAGAGGAGGAGAGATGAGGAAGAGAGGAGAGGGAGAGGGGGAAAGAGAGGGAGAAGAAAGATTGGGGAAAGGGAGGGAGTGAAGGAGGAAGAAATAGAAAATAAGAGAAAGGGAGAGTGAGAGAGGGAGGAAAAGAGAGACTGGAAAGGACTGAGAGATAGATGAAGGGACACAGAGAGGGGGAATAAGAGAAAGGAAGAAAAGAAGACAAGAAAAGAAAGAAGGAGGAGAGAAGACACAGAGAGTACAAATAAAAAAAAATAATAATAATGAAGTAAAAACCAAAAAAATCAGAACGAGAAAAATCAATGCAAAAGAACCACAGATAAAATACAGAATGAAATCCCAAAATATTAAGCAGACTTATCCCTCACCGCTGCAGAACCGGCAAGAGGAATTAGATATAGAGATGGAGAAGGAGAACAGAAATAGAGGTAGATAGAGATAGAGACAGAAATAAGGTAGAGGTAGAGAAAGATAGAAATAGAGGTACATGGAGATGGAGATAGAGATAGAGACAAGAAATAAAGGTAGAGATAGAGATAAGACAGAAATAAGGTAGACAGAGATGGAGGTAGAGGTAGAGAAAGACAGAAATAGAGGTAGATGGAGATGGAGGTAGAGATAGAGACAGAAATAGAGGTAGATAGAGATGAGGTAGAGGTAGAGAAGACAGAAATAGAAAGAGAGAGATGGAGATGGGGGTACAGGTAGAGGTAGAGAAAGAAATAGAGGTAGATAGAAATGGAGATGGAAGTGGAGATAGGGATAGTAGATAGAGATGGAGATGGAGAAGGAGGTAGTCGTAGAGGTAGAGATAAAGATGGAGATGGGGGTAAAGGTAAAGGTAGAGATAGACAGAGACAGAGACAGAAATGAAGATGATTATGGAGATGGAGCCCGAACCGCTAAAACGACAATCCCAGACCCATCAAGACGGCAATATCCCCAACCCGCTTGACAAATTCACGATCTCGAGTTGATGTCAGAAGCCGTACAAGATTTACTCAGTGTCTTATTGCATCTTGGGAGGAAGAGAGCGCGTGAGGGAGGCTCTCGAGGCTGCGTTTTTTTTTTTTTTTTTTTTTTTTTTTTTTTTTTGGAGGGGGTCTTGTGGAGTTTCGAATTAGGTTGGGGAGGGGGAGGGGGAGAGTGTCTTGCGTCGTTTCGTCGTTTTTATTGTTTTTTAACACGTTTTTTTTTAAAGAATTTGATTATTTTTTTTCTGTTTTCTGTTCGATTCGTATTTTTTCGTTGTTTCGTATTTAGTGTATTTTTCGTTTTTTTTTTTTTTTCATGTTCCAATTCTCATCCGTCTCCTTGTCGCTCGTTTCTGCTCGTTGCGTTGTTTTTAAGTTTTTCGTTTGTTTGTTTTTTAAGAATTTTGATGAATGTTTTTTTTCTATTTCTTCTTTTCTTGATTTTTTTTATTTTCCCTTCTTATCTGTCTCCTTATCTTTGCTCGAAGCATTATTTTTTATGATCATTATTATTATTATTTATTATTATTATTGTTATATTATCTTCCTTTTTTAAATATTTTTTATGATCATAATTTTGGTATTTACTTTTTGGATTCTTGTTCTGGTTTTGCATTTCTTTTCTTTTTTTCCTTTGTCGTCCATTTGGTCTTTTTATGTTTTCATTGTTATTTTTGCCTTTGTGTGTAAGGATTGTATAAATACATAGATAGATGGATAGAAAGGCACAGACTGATAGATAGATAGATAGAGAGATAGAGAGAGAGAGAGAGAGAGAGAGAGAAGAGAGAGAGAGAGAGAGAGAGAGAGAGAGAGAGAGAGAAGAGACAGACAGATGAGAGAGAGAGAGAGAGAGAAGAGAGATACAGATACAGATACAGATAGATAGATAGACAAACAGACAGACAGCCAGACAAACAAACAGACATAGACAGGGTAAACAAACAAACAGACAGATGTATAGATGTATGCATGTATGTGTTTGAGAGAAAGAGAAGAGACTCACTTAGTAGGATAGATAGAGCAAACTATCCGATAATGCGAGGGCCATGTGTCCCCCAGGGGGGGGGCGGGAAGTAGGCAGGTATGCAAATGCTGTAAAGTTGTAAATAATGCACAACTAAAAGCATGATTAGGATGATGTGTGTCAAAGGAGAGTTACCTTTATCATTATAGTGTAGCGAGGGTTTGTAATAGCATGGGTTTTACAGCATAGTCTTTGGGTTTTTTACAGCATAATCTCTGTTTTTTTAAGCACAGTCTTTGGGTTTTTTTTTACAGCATAGTCTTATTTTTTACAGCATAGTCTTTGGGTGTTTTTTACAGCATAGTCTTTGGGTTTTTTTTACAGCATAGTCTTTGTTTTTTTACAGCATAGTCTTTGTTTTTTACAGCATAGTCTACAGCAAAGTCTTTGTTTTTTTTTTTTTCAGCATAGACTTTTTTTTACAGCATAATCTTTGGGGTTTTTTTACAGCATAGTCTTTTTATAGCATAGTCTTGGGTTTTGTTTTTTTTTTTTCGACCTATGAATATCACTCACGTAGGCCTACCTCGCGCAGGTAAGATAGTTGGCGTGTCCGTTAAAATCGCCCGATCCGATGAACATTCATTATACGGACATGCGTATACACTGAAATATATTCATATCTCTCAGTCTAGAGATGTATATCTACCTTACGGATATGCGGACGGTTTATTAACTATGTGCGAGGCCCGACCCAATAAATATTCCTTATATGGACATGCATGTACGCGGAAATGAAGGCATGTCTGTTAGTCTAGACATGCTTATCTACCGGGCAGATACGTAGATAAATGTATGTTTATCAGATAGATAGACAGATGTGGATTTATTTCTGTGTATGAGCACGTCCGGATGTGTGAATATTCATTGGGTCGGGTCTAGCTCAATTTTAACAAACTGGACGAGGATGAAAAAAAAAAAAAAAAAGATAAATAATAAATAAAAAAAAATAAAAAATTATAAGGAATTGCGCTGTCTTCCGCACACTTTCCGAATTTCAGGACTGAGTGTCTGAGCATTTTGTACGTTGCATTTAATGCTCGTTGAAGTGTCCGTTATATCAAGATTGAGGTTTTGTGTGTGTCTGTGTCTGTCTGTGTCTGTGTCTGTGACCGTGTCTGTGACTGTGTCTGTGACTGTCTGTGTGTCTGTGTACCCTGTTAGATTAGTCTTAATGACATACATAAGCAACAGACATCATAAATAAAACTCAACTTATGAACAAAACAATGCGAACCAAACGAATGAGAATAAGTGCAATAGAGAATGAGAACAAGTAGAAATGAAACTCAAAGACATAGGCCTACTCGCACCTCCTTGCTCATTAGCATAATAGACACGACGGCGCCCTTTGATGTGCGGGAGGGGGGAGGGGCGGGGAGGGGCGTGGCTTATGGGGGGAGGGGGGGGTGAACGTTGAACTACCCACCCTTGTTGCTCATTAATTTAGGTGTGTGTTGAAACGTCGTCGGTGTTATGTCAGTTTGAGTTTTTTTTTTTTTTTTTTTTTTTTGAGTGTGTGTGTGGTGTGGGTAATTGTGCTACGTTTCATTTTAGGTTCGTTCTCTCTCTCTCTATCTCTCCTCTCTCTCTCTTCTCTCTCTCTCTCTCTCTCTCTCTCTCTCTCTCTCTTCTCTCTCTCTCCTCTCTGTATATATATATATATATATATATATATATATATATATATACTATAATATATATATATATTATATATTATATATATATATATATATATCCGTCTCTCTTCTTATATATCTGTCTCTCTCTATTTGTCTCACTCTATTTTTTTCTCTTTCTCTTTGTTTCTCTCTTTCCCTCTCTCTCCCTCTCTCTCTCTCTCTTCTCTTCTTCTCTCTCATCTTCTCTCTCTTCTCTCTCTCTCTCTCTCTCTCATCTCTCCTCTCTTCTCTCTCTCTCTCTCTCTCTATCTAATCTATCTATCTCTCTATCATCTCTCTCTCTCTCTCTCTCCTCTCTCTCTCTCTTCTCTCGACATTCATATAGAAGAGCTATGGAACAGAAACGCACAAAGAAAAAAAATCAGAAAAAAATGGAAGGAAAAAAACAAGCCAAACAAACAGACAAGAGATAAATTCCCCGATTTGTAAAACATCGGCGTCGATTCCGAAGCACAGAGCGGCGCGATCGGAAGGCACAAAGAAGAGAAAAATGATGATTTGACCCATTTGTAAAGCGGAAAAGAAAGAAGAGAAAAAAGAAAGAAAAAAAATGGGAAAAGAAAAAAAAAAAGCGGAAAAAAAAAAAGAAAAAAATGGGTAAAGATTTGATATTGGAAATAAAAAAGAAAATGATTAATGAAAAAAGGGAAGAGTAAAGAGGAGAAGGGAGGGGGGAAGGGGGGAGGAGACGCGGGCAAACATAACAATAACAGCCTTAATAAAAACGGGCCGCCATAGGTCACACGACCCCCCCCCCTTCCCTTTCCCTTCCTCTCCCACACCCCACCTTTTGCCCACTCCCCCTCCCTCCTTCCCCCCACCCTACCTTTTGCCTACTCCTTACCTCCCCCACCCCCCCACCCCACCCATCCGTCTCAGGGACCCCGATATAACGACCTTCTTTGAATGTTCCCTTTTTTTTACAGAAAGAACCGATTCTTTGTGTTTTTTCTTATATTCTACTTTTTTTTCTTACATTAATTATATGGTCTTTAGCGTGGAATGTCTA
>NW_020869194.1:371204-376204 GCF_003789085.1 Penaeus vannamei
TGTCTGTTCACTCTCCTTCTCCTCTACATTCTTTTCTTTCTCTTTTTCCTTTTCCTTCTCCTCTTTCTCTCCTCCTCTTCCTTTTGCCCATCCTTCTCACCTCTCTCTTTCTCTCTCAACTTCTCTCTTTTTCTCCCATGCCTTTCCTCCTCTTCTTCCATACATTTACTTATATGCTCTCCCCTCCCACTCTCTCTGTTTCTCTCTGTCTCTGTCTCTCTCTCTTTCTCTCTCTCCTTCTCTCTCTCTCTCTCTCTCTCTCTCTCTCTCTCTCTCTCTTCTCTCTCTCTCCTCTCTCTCTCTCTCTCTCTCTCTCTCTCTCTCTCTCTCTCTTCCCTCTCTCTCTCTCTCTCTCTTTCCTCTCTCTCTCTCTCTCTCTCTCTCTCTCTCTCTCTCTCTCTCTCTCTCTCTCTCTCCTCTCTCTCTCTCTCTCTCTCTCTCTCTTCTCCTCTCTCTCTCTCTCTCACCTCCCCTCTCTCCCCCCTCCCCCTCCCTCCCTCCCTCCCTCCCTCCCTCCCTCCCCTCCTCTCCTTCCCCTCCTTCCTCTCCCCCCCTCCTCTCTCTCTCCCTCTCTCTCTTTCCTCCACGCCCTTCTTGCACGCACACCTCCTCATGGGTCCCCGCGGCTCCATCTCAGATCACGTTTAGATAAACTTTACATTATGTCTATTACGATCGTCCTTAATCGTAATTTCATCTCTCTGGCCCTCTACTTCTCTCCTTCTGTGCCTATTCTCGTCTTTCACTTTCGTTACTTATTGTGTGTGTGTGTGTGTGTGTGATTATTCCGGTTTCTTATGTTTTTTTTTTTTTTTATTCTTTGTTTTGAAGAAGAGGGAGAGGGAGATAAGGGGAGAAAAAGGAGGGAGAAGGAGAGAGAAGGAGAGAGAGGAGAGAGAAGGAGAGAAGAGGAGAGAGAGAGAGAGAGAGAGAGGAGCAGAGAGAGGAGAGAGAGAGAGAGAGAGAGAGAGAAGAGGACAGAAGAGAGAGAGAGAGAGATAAGACAATAGAGGGAGAAAGACAGAGAACACCAACGAACAGACAGACAGAGAAATACAGACCGAAATACGAACATAACCTCCCCTCAACCCACCCAACCCCAAGCGCCGACCCCCCACCCCAACACCCTCACCCCCCCTCCCTCAAAAAAAAAAACGCGAGAGAGAGAGAGAGAGAAGAAAGAAAGAAAGAGAAAGAGAGAGAGAGAGAGAGCGAGAGAGAGGAAAAGAAAGAAAAGAAAGAGAAAGGAAAAGAAGAGAAGAAAGAGAAAGAAAGAGAAAGAAAAGAAGAGAGAGAGCGAGAGAGAAGAGAAAGAGAAAGAAAGAAAGAAAGCAGAGAGCAGAGAGAAGAAAGAAAGAGAAAGAAGAGAAAAAAAGAAAGAGAGGGAAGAAAGGGAAAGAAGAGAAGCAAAAGAAAAGGAAAGACAAGAAAGGGGGGAGAGAGAGAGACGAGAGAGAGAAGAGAAAGAGAAGGAAAAAGAAGAGAGAAAGAAAGAAAAGAAAGAGAGAGAGAAAAGAAAGAAGAGAGAGAGCAGAGAGAGGAGCGCCGGGGACGTGAAAATGGTTCCAAATTGGCGGTTTCCGATTTCCTTTCCCACTCCGACTGCGGCAACTTTTCCATTCACTCAGGAAGAGGATTTTGGGCAAGTGTTCCTCCTCCGGCTCGTGTGAAGGGAGGACCTCATGTGTCCGTTGCTGTGTCTCCTCCTTCCATTAGTCGCGAGTTCGCCATCTGGGAAATAGGGGGAAATAGGGGGTAAGGACACGTATGCTGGTAATAGAAAAAAAAAGAAAATACAAAAGAATAAAAAGGCGAGAAAAGATGAAAGGAAAAAGACGGAGAAAAAGATAAAAGAGGAAAAAAGAGAAAAAGAAAAAGACGGAGAAAAAGATAAAAGAGAAAGAGAGAAAAAAAAGAAAAAAAAAATGGGAAAAATAAGGAAATGTGGGGAAAATAAGGTGTGGTTTGTTCTTATATAAAAAAAAATAATATATATAAAAGGAAAAAGAAATCAGAGGAAACAAGGAAAAAGAGAGAGAGAAAAAAAGAAAAAGGGTGGAAATACATAAAGAAAACAGAAAATGATGTAAAAGATATGGTATGGTTTGTTCTTTATGAAAAAAATATATATATAAGAACAAACAGGGATACATATTTGGCATACTTTATAATCTTTATATACTGATAAAAGTCAATATACGCGTGACGTCATCATATCTAACGTCACACGCTATTTTTAACATAAGCAAACTGAGGTAAACACGCCAACACAGACACATAAAATAGATAGATAAAGAAAATAAAAAGAACAAAACACACACACACAAACGCACACGCACCAAATTACGCATACATACAGCACATTGTATATGTACATACAAAAAAATAACACACACACGCGCGCGCACACACACACACACACACACACACACACACACACACACACACACACACCACACACACACACACACACCACACACACACACACACACACACAACACACACACACTATTTCCTTTTCCATCTCCATCTCCATCTCTCTTTACTCCATCTTTTTCTCTCTTCCCATCATTCTATCTCCGTCCATCTCTCTATTATTCTCCCTTCGGATAACAAAAGTATCAGGCTTTAATCCCTGACGAAGGAAAAAAAAGATAAAAAAAAAATACTGAGAAAATACAATTTCTTTCTTTTCTTTCTTCCCACTTTCTCTCTCCGTTTCTTTCCTTCTCCTCCCCTCTTTCTCTCTGTCTCCCCCTTTCTTTCCTTTCCTCTTTCCCTCTGCCTCCACCTTTCTTTTGCCAGTCCCTCTCCTTTTCTCTCCCACTCCCTCCCTCACTCCCCAACTCTTTGCCTTCTATTCCCTCCTACCCTCTCCTTATCCTTTTTATCTCTCTCCCTAACCCTCTCTTTCTCCCTCTCTCGCCCTCCCTCCTCCCTTTTCCCTCCCCTTCTCCCTTTCTTCCTCTCCCTCCCTCTCCCTTTCTCCCTTTCTCCCTTTCTCTCTCCCTCCTCCCTCCCCTTTCTCCCTTTTCTCTCCCACTCTCACTCCCCTTTCTCCCTTTCTCTCTCTCCCTCCTCCCTCCCTTTCCCCCTTTCTCTCTCCCTCTCCCTCCCCTTTCTCCCTTTCTCTCTCCCTCCCTCTCCCTCCCCTTTCTCCCTTTTCTCTCTCCCTCCCCTCCCTCCCCTTTCTTCCCTTTCTCTCCCTCCCTCTCTCTCTCGCTACCCTTTCTCTCCCTCCTCTCCCCTTTCTCCCTTTCTCTCTCCCTCCCTCTCCCTCACCCTCTCCCCCAACGGCGTCCTTGTGTCAGCATTATTCCAGTCCATTATTTACGCGCTTGTTAAAGGCAGCTTTTGGAAAGAGCGTGATTGTTGTCATGGAGACGCTGACGTTGCTTTGGCGGGTTAGATTCTCTTTCTCTTGTGATCGGAGGGTATAGTTTCGAGGATTAGATTTCGTTTTTTTTCTGTTTCGTTTTTTTTTTCTTTTGGAAGGTTGAAGGGGTGGTGGGGGGTGGTAGGTGGAGGTTGGTTTGTAGCTTTCTTTATTTGGGCTGTGTTTGTTACGGTATGTTCTGTTTCTCTCTTTCTCTGTTTCTTCTCTGTCTCTCTTTCTTTGTCTCTGTTTTTCTCTATAATTTCTGTCTCTGTCTTCCTCTCGTCTCTCTCTCTCTCTCTCACGTCTCTCTCCTCTCTCGTCTTTCTAACTCTCTCCTTCTCGTCTCTCTCTCTCTCTCTCTCTCTCATGTCTCTCTCGTGTAAGTCTCTGTCTCTCTCTCTCTCTCTCTCTCGTCTCTCAGTCTTCTCTCTCATTCTCTCTCTCTCTCTCTAACATTCTTCATCTCTCTCTCTCTCTCATCTCTCTCTCACCGTCCCCTCCCCCTTCCCCCTCCCACTACCCTCCGATCCGCTTTCCTCTTTCTCTCTCTCCCTCTCTCAACTTGCTCGAAATGTAAGATGAATTGATATCTTATTTTTAAATTTATATTTATCTAACCAACTATGATTGTCGCCGTTATCACTTCCGCAATTCAGATAATTGTTTATTTCAATTAACAAAGGGTCGAGAGAGTGGGGAGAGGAGCAGAGTAAGAGTAGGCAGGATAAGGTAGAGTATAGGTTAAGTAGCGTAAGAGTAGGGTAGAATGGTGTAGAATAGGCAAGAGAAAATAAAACGGGGTGGGTAGGATAGAGTAAGGAAAGAGGATAAGGAAAAGAGAAGAGAGATGAACGAGAGAAGCGAGAGAGAGGAGAGAGTACAACTGGGGAGAGTGAAAGTGAGAGGTGAAGTCGAGAGAGAAAGACTAGAGAGGAGAAGAGTAGAACTAGGGAGAGTGAAGCGGAGAGGTGAAGCGAGAGAAAGAGGAGAGGGATGAGAGTAGAACTAGGAGAGTAAGCGAGAGAGAAGAGAAGAGAGGAGAGAGTAGAAATGGGGAGAGTGGAAAGAAAAAGCCCCCCCGCCCCGAGAGAAAAGAGAAGAATAGAAACTAGGGAGAGTGAAGCGAGAGAGAAAGAGAGAGAGGAGAGAGTAAACTAGGAGAGTGAGGTGAGAGGTGAGCGAGAGAGAGATGGAGAGAGTACAATCTGAGGGGGGGGAGAAGTGGTAAGCAGAGAGAGAGAGGAAGAGAGTAGAACTTGGGAGAAGTGAAGCAGAGAGGTGAAGAGAGATAAGAGAGAGCGAGAGAGAGAGAGAGAACTAAAGTGAGAGTGAAGCGAGAGAGAAAGAGAGAGAGGAGAGAGTAGAACTAGGGAGAAGAGAGGAGAGAGTAGAAACTAGGGAGTGAAGTGAGAGGTGAGGCGAGAGAAAGAAGAGAGAGAGGAGGAAGAGTACACTGGGGAGAGTGAAGGCGAGAGGTGAACGAGAGATAGGAGAGCGAGAGAGGAGAGAGTAGAACTAGTGAGAGTGAAGCGAGAGAGAAAGAGAGAGAGGAGAGAGTAGAACTAGGGAGAGTGAAGCGAGAGAGAAAGAGAGAGAGGAGAGAGTAGAACGGGAGAGTGAG
>NW_020869194.1:381204-383704 GCF_003789085.1 Penaeus vannamei
GAGATGGTCTCTCTCGGGGAGGACTGTTATAAATACCTTGTGGGTTGTTATGGAGGAAGGTGTCTTGAGTCGAGAGATGGAGAGAGGGAGGGAGGGAGGAGAGAGAGAGAGAGAGAGAGAGAGAGAGAGAGGGAGAGAGAGAGAGAGAGAGAGAGGAGAGAGAGAGAGAGAGAGAGAGAGAGAGAGAGAGAGAGAGAGAGAGAGAGAGATGAGAGAGATAGAGGGAGAGAGAGAGAAAGAGAAAGAGAGAGGGAGGAGAGGGAAGGGAGAGAGAGAGAGAGCGAAAGAAGGAGAAAGATAGAAAGAGAAAAAAAAAAAAAGAAAGAAAAAAAAAAAAAAAAACGAAAAAAAAATGAAAAAGCGAGCAGGGTCTAATTCCCGAAACCAACTGGCTATCTCTTTGCCTGCTACTAATTCTCCATCTAAAAGGAAAACCCTGTCAACCGGTAATAATTAATCCAGGAAAAGTGACGAGCTCGTGTCCGCAGAGAATTAAGGTTTCATTTAAAGGGCGACAGGGCTTCCTTTTCGCTCGAATTATATTCGAAACGGAAAAAGAAAATCCTTCTTTTCTTTTCTCTTCGTTGTCAAATTTATACGTTTTTCTTCGTTTTTGTTTAAATTCGTCTTCTTTTTTTCTTTTTTATTCTTATTCTTCTTTTTCCTCCTTCTTCTTCTTCTTCTTCTACTTCTTCTTCTTTTTCTTCTTCTTTTTTTTTTCTTTTCTTTTTCTTTTTCTTCTTTCTTCTTTTTTCTTATTCTTCTTCCTTTTCTTTTTTCTTTTCTCTTTTTCTTTTCTTCTACTACTACTTCTTCAACTTCTATTCTACTTCTTCTTTTACTTCTTCCTCATCCTTCTTTTTCTTGATAATAAAACGAACATGATAGCAACAGAATGAAAATGGACGTAAGAAAGTTAAAGTGATAGTAACGGAAAAGACGCGATAGGAAGAAAACGAACATGAGAGAAAGATAACGAACGTAATAACAAGAAACGGGAATAAAACGAACGCGAAAAAAGAAAGAAAATACGAACTTAATAGAAGAAAAACAAAAAATAAAACGGAAAGGATAGGAACGAAACGAACGTAAAAGTTGATAGGACGACACAAAAAAATACAACGAAAAAGACTAGACGAAGATCACGAGAATACAACGAAAAGGACTAGAGGAAGATACAAAAAAATACAACGAAAAAGACTAGACGAAGATCACGAGAAATACGAACGAAATACAACGAAAAAAACTAGAGGAAGATCACAAAAAATACAACGAAAAAAGACTAGACGAAGATCACAAAAAATACAACGAAAAAAAACTAGACGAAGATCACAAAAAATACAACAACAAAAAAAAACTAGACGAAGATCACAAAAAATACAACGAAAAAAAACTAGACGAAGATCACAAAAAATACAACAACAAAAAAAAAACGACGAAGATCACAAAAATACAACGAAAAAGACTAGACGAAGATCACAAAAAACAACGGACGAAGATCACAAAATACATACGAAAAATGAAGATCACAAAAAATACAACGAAAAAACTAGACGAAGATCACAAAAAATGGAGGATGATGATACCCGACGCCTTTGGTTCAGAAATGAGATACCGAGTCATGTTGGTATTGAGACGCGTTGGTACTCTGATGTCGGCGAGATCGACGGTGCCGCTTTAACTAATAGATTCTTTAATGGTACCAATTTATGTTCTGGTGAAGGCTTGGTATCGGCTTGGTAACATTTGGTACCTCCTATTTCTTGTTTTATATTTATTTACTTTTTTAGGCTTGGTAATTCGTGGTATCTCCTATTTCTTGTTTTATATTCATTTACTTTTTTAGGCTTGGTAACTCTTGGTATCTCCTATTTCTTGTTAATTTTTTTTTTCTTTGGTAAGTAACGAGGAAATAAAAAAAAATGTTTTATTCTACTTTATTTGGTATATATATTGATTTGTTTTATTTATTGCTACTTTTTTATCTCCTGTTTTGCTTAATTTGTTGACATTTCGCAAAAATCTTGTGTGCCTTTTGTTTACGTTTTGTGACCCCATCTCTCGATTCTATTGATATTCTTAAAAGATCATCGCGCATTTTAGGCTCTTTGTTTAATAGCTGTTTGGGGCAATTTAGGCATTTCATTCAATTTATTACAATATATTTCACCACATTCATTATTTCATTATATTCATTCATATATATTTCATTATATTTCATTATAGTTCATTCAATATATTACATTATATTTCATTCAATATATTACATTATATTTCATTCAATATATTTCATTATATTTCATTCATATATTACATTATATTTCCATTCAATTATATTTACATTATTTCATTCAGTACATTAATATTTCATTAAATATTTTACATTAATATTTCAATATATTACATTATATTTCATTCAATATATTGCATTATATTTCATTCAGTGTATTACATTATATTCCATTCAGTATATTACATTGGACATGCACTGAAGTCTGTC
>NW_020869194.1:388704-418921 GCF_003789085.1 Penaeus vannamei
TGCTGTAACATTACCTCCTGACAATTCGATGTAATGTCTGTAAGGTTGTTTTTTCCGTGACAGATATTCATGTGCGTTTGTTACTTATGGGGGATACCTTTACTGTTTGTTTGTTTTGTTTGTTTTGTGGATGTATGTTTGTGTGTTTTGGATGTTTATGTCTGTATGATCTGTTTGTCTCCCAATCTGTCTTTTTTTATTTAATTCATGCATTTGGAAGGAAGAAGAGGCAGGAGAGTAAAAACATATAAAGAAAATATGTGAAATGGAGAAAATACACGAAAAAAGACGAAGAACTCCCCCCCATTCCCTCACCCCCTCACCCCCCTCACCCCTTGCAAACAAAACAAGATAAGGAAACGTCTTCTACCCCCACCCCCCCCACCCTCCCCCCGACGTCGAAAGAGATGTATAACAGAGAGAAAGAGAAATGAAGGTTTTCGAAAATTGAGACGCAGCGTGAAGGAAAAAAAATCGAAGAGACGATACAAGAATGGAAATTAGAGAAAGAGAAGATGAAGAAAAAGAAGGTTGAGAAGCCCAGACCCACAGACAGACAGAAACTCAAGAAACAGACATAGAAATCAAGCAGACACAAAAGATACAGACAGACAGCACAGAAAGATACAGATAGACAGACAGACATAACAAGGCAAAAAAAGACGGACAAACTCAAAAAGACACATATAGACACGCACACACAAAAAGACAGATACAGAAATGCACAAAAAGACAGGCAAACAACAAACGCAAAAGACACAGATAGATAGACACAAATAGACACAGAGACACAGACAAACCGCGAAAGACAGATACAGCCAAAGACACAGACAAACACATAAAGATACAGACAAAACAGAGAGGCACAGACAAACACAAAGACGCAAAGACACAGACAAACATAGAAAAAGACAGACAGACACAGACAGACACAGAAAAACACAAACAAACGCAAAAGACACACAACACACAGACAAACCGCGAAAGACACAGACAGACGCAAAGCCAGACAGACAGACACAGAGCCCGAGAGATGAGCGACAGGAGTTTCACCGGCCGCCGTCTCTCTCGCTCCTCCAGATCCTTTCATGTCTCGAGCGGATCCAAGAAACCGAGGAAAACCTTATCTTAAGCGCTCTTTGGGGTTCTCTCCTTGCGGTCCTGGGTCCTTAGAAGACTTTTTTTTTTCTTTCTTTTCTTTTTTTTTCTTCTCTCTCTCGGCTGTGTGTTTTTATTCTTAGTTTGTTGTCTGTCTTTTCTCTCTTTTTTCTTTCTCTATTTCATTCTCTTTCTTTTCTGTTTCTCTTTCTTTCTTTTTTTTCTTCTTTTCTTTCTTTCTCTTTTTCTCTTTCTTTCTTTCTTTCTTTTCTTTCTTTCTTTCTTTCTTTCTTTCTTTCTTTTTTCTTCTTTCTTTCTTCCTTCCTTCCTTCCTTTCTTTCTTCTTTCTTCTTTTCTGCCTTCCTTTCCTTCTCTCCTTTCTCTCTCTCTCCTCGCGGGCTCTCTCTCGGCGCGCGCGCGCGCGCGCGGCGCGCCTTTTTCCGCTTTTCGCCTTCCCCACCTTTTCCTTTCTTTAAATTAAATATTGTCTCGTACTTTTTCCTGGGGGGAGGGTTAAAAGAACATGAAACAGGATATTTTTTTCTTCTGTTTCTTCTGGTTTCCTCTTTTCTAAGAAGGGTTTGATAAAAGAATGGCTCATAGGGGGAGGGGAAGTGATGGGGGTGGGTGGGGGGAAAGAAACAGACAAACGCAAAAGACAACCGATAGACAAATAGAACAGACAAATAACAGAAAGACACAGACCGGACGCAAAAGACACAAGACAGACACAAATCCACAGACAGACAGACACAAGAGCCTCGAGGGAGAGGGAAGCGACAGGAGTTCACCGGCCGCCGTCTCTCTCGCTCCTCCAGATCCTTTCAATGTCTGCGAGGCGGATCCAAGAAACGAGGAAAACTTATCTTACGCGCTCTTTGGGTTCTCTACTTGCCGGTCCTGGGGTCCTTAGAAGACTTTTTTTTTTCCTTGTTTCTTTTCTCTCTCTCTCTCCTCGTCTCGTTCCTCGTACTTCTCTCTCCTCTCTTCTCTCTCTCTCCTCATCTCTCTTTTTTTCTCTCTCTCGTCTCTCTCGGCTGTGTGTTTTTATTGCTTGTCTTACTGTCTGTCTTTCTCTCCTTCTCGTGTCTCGCTCTGTTCTCGGTTTCTTTCGTTTATTTGCCTATTCTGTCTTTCTTTTTGTCTTCGCTTATTCTTTTTTTGTCCTCTTGTGGTTGTTTCCCTTTTTCTTTGGTGGTGCGGCTTTGGGTGGGGGCTTCTCTCTCTTCTCTCTCTCTTCCGGGGGGGTCGCTGGGGCGGGTTAGCTGGCTTGGGGGGCGGGGCGGGGGGGTGGGGTGGGGGGGGCGCGGGGGCGGGGTTTTTGCTTGGGGCCGGGGGGTGGGGGCGGGGGTGTCTTGTGTGGGAGTGCGGGTGGGGGCCTCGTCGGTCTTCTGGGGGTCTCTCTTCGGGTGGCGTGGCGGGCCGGGGGGTCGTCCGCTCGGGGCGGGGGTCTCCTCGTGCGCGGGCGGTCCGTCTTCCTCCCGCTCCTCTCTCTCCCCCGTTTCTCTCGTTGGGGGGGGCGTCGTCGTCGTCGTCTCAGGGTGGGGTCTCCGGGCGGGGGTTCTTGTTGTTGGGGGTGGCGCGCTCGGGTCTCTCTCTCTCTGCTCTTGCTTTTTCCGGTTGTTTTGCCCTTCCCCTTTTTCCTTTCTTCTAAAATTAGAATTTTGTCTCGTACTGTTTTGCCTGGGGGGGGGGTAAGAACAATGAACAGGATATTTTTTGGTTCTTTTTTCTTTCTTTTTTTCCCTCTTTTTAAAGAGAGGGTTTGATAAAGAAGGAAAGAAGGTGGGCCATAGGGGGGAGGAGGGTGGGGGGTGGGGGAGGGGAATGGGGTGCTTAGATCAAGGGGTGTAACGTAGCCTTTTTCATGTGGATTTTTTTTTTTTTTTTGTTTTTTTTTTTAAGAACTTCGTTGCCATAGACGTTTATTTTCATTCTCCGTTCAATAAAGATTCCCTCTTCTGAATTAACTGGCAGGACGAGCAGGATTCAATAGGAAGATTCGTTTCCCCGTTTGAGGAAGAGCGTTTTTGTTTGGTCTTCTTGGTTTATCTTTCTTGTTTTGTTTTTTTTTTTTCCTTTTTTTTTTTTTGGTTTTGGGATGCTTGTGCATCTCAGGTGGTGAGTATTGTGCTCGATGGCAGAACTGTTGTATTGTTTGGTTTATTTATTGTTTTTGTCTTTGTCTGTTGCCTGGCTGTATGTGTGTAATGGTCCTGGTTTCTGTCTTTCTGTCTGTTTGTCTGCGCTGTCGTCTGTTTTCTTCGCTCTCTCTTTGTTTTCTCGCTGTCTGCGTCTTCTCGTTGGTCCTCTCTCGTCTTCTCCGTCTTTCTCTTTCCCTATCCCTACTCCCTTTCTTTTCCCTCTCGCTCTTCCTCTCCCTCTTCCCTAACACACTCTTATCTCTCTCTCTCCTTTCTCTCTCTCCTCTCGTGCGTCCTCGTCTCTCGTCGTCGTCGTCGCTCTCGTTTCTCTTTCCTCTTCGTTCTCTTTCTCTTTCCTCTTCTCTTGTTCCTCTCTCTCTTCTCTCTCTCTTCTCTTCTCTCGGTCGTCTCTGCTTTCGGTCTGCGTGCGTGGCGGCTCGTCCTCTCCTCTCTCCTCTCCCTCTTTCTCTTCCTCTTCCTCTTCCTCTCACCTCTGTCCTTCTCCTTCTCCCTCTCCCCTCCCTCTCCCTGGCTTCCGGTTGCTTATCCTCTCCCACGAAGGCGGCGGAGCGGCCCTCTCCTGCTCCCACTCCCTCATCCTCTCCCTCTTTCCCTCTACCCTCATCCTTCGCCTCTTCACTCCTAACCTCGGGAGGCGCGGGCGCTAGAGTAGGACCCTCGAATTTACCTATCGTGGCGGTGGTTCAGGGGGCGCGGGGGACCGACTCATCCTCGAGCTTTGCCTGTCGCAGGTCCGCCTGCATTTCTCTCATCCATACTCGTCTTCGCTTGGTGTCCGCGGGGGGCCCCCGTGCGGGGTGGGAATGGCCGCGGGTCGCGTCGCACGCGGGGCTTCCTTCTTTGTTGGGGGGGGGGCGCGGGCCAGGAGGCGCGTCCTAAATGTCCCCAGACCAGAGGTACGCGCAGAGGCGGGGAGGCCGGGGGGCGGGGGGCAACGGGCGGATCCCTATGTTGTGGGGAGGGGCGGGGGAGTGGGACTACTGTCGTGGTGGGCGGGGGCGGGGGGGGCCTGTTCCGCCTGGGCGTCTCTCTGGTTCCTGGGGGTTGTTGGTTCGTGGGTGCGGTTCTTCCGCGGTCGCTTTTGCGGTTCTTTGGGGGTTCTTCTTCGTCGGCGGTCGTCGGGTCTCTCGGGGGGTCGGTGCGTCGTGCGGGGTGCTCCGTCTATCCTCTCTATCTTCTCTCTCTCTCCATTCTCCTCTCTTCTCCTCTTCCTGCGCGTCCTCTTTTCTGCCGATTAGCTCGTGCGCAGAACGAGGGTTCATCTGTTTAAAGGCCCGAGGTAATAATATGCGTCGTTCATGGGCCGATTTTGGCACACGGTTCGGGGGCGCTGCTGTCAAGCGGGATGGATCGACCCGACGCGCTGGAGGAGGAAGGGGGAGGGGGGCCTGGAGGTCAGCAGGGAGGAGGGGGGTGGGATTTGTGGGGTGGAGGGGTGGTTGGAGGAAGGAGCGGTGGGGAGGGGGGAAAGGTGAGGGGGAGAGTGTGGGTAAGGGCCTGCGGGGGGGGTGGAGAGGAGGGAGGCGGAGGGGGGGGGAGGTGGGGTGAGGATGAGGAGGGGGAAGTGGGGTGAAGGATGGGTGGGAGGTGGGTGGAGAAGAGGGAGGAAGGACGGGAGGAGAGGGTGGAAGAAAGTGAGGAGGGGTGGTGGTGGAGGAGGTTGGGGTGGAGGGAGAGGTTGGGTAGAGGGAGAGGGGAGGGGAGAGGAAGGAGGTGGGGTGGAGGAAAACGAGGAGGTTGGAGTGGAGGAGGAGAGGGAAGTTGGGGTGGAGGAGAGAGGGAGGAGGGATTGAAGAGAGGAGGTGAGGTGGAGGAAGAAGGGTAGGAGAGGGATATCACAAGAGGTTATGGATTGATGTAAGGAAGATAAATAGTGGATGGAGAGATGGGGGAAGAGTAAGATGGACCGAAGAGGAATAGCGAAAGAGTAGAATAAGAGGAAGACTAGAAAAAATGGGTTGAAAGTAGAAGAGGGGGTATTGGAAAGGGAAGGGAAAGAATAGAATACTGGAAGTGGTGAAGAGGAGTAAATATAGGTTGAGGAAAGGGAATAAGAGAAGAGAAAAGTGGGAAGAAATGAAGGTGTTGGATATAAGAGAAAGAGGGGAGAGGTAGACGGGTTAATAAATTGGGAAAGAGGAAGGCAGGGAAGTAAAACAGATAGGAAAATAGGAAAGTACAAATACAGGAACATAGGAAAGTAAAAAAGATAGCAAAATACGAAAGCAGAAAGATAGCAAAATACAAAAGTAAAAAGATAGGAAAGTAAAAAAAAATAAATAAATAAATAAAAAATACGAAAGCAGAAAGATAGCAAAATGATAGGAAAATAGTTAAGTTACGGATCAAAATCAGAAGAAAAGAAAATGAAAAGAAAACGGGAAATTAAAAAAAAAAACTTTTATCGTATGTTCTTTTGTAACTTTGCGAACTTTTTGGAAGATTGAGTTACTGTGAGTGAAGGAATGATTGAGACTGACAGATGGGGTCGATAAACGGGTAGATAGAGGGAGAGATGGAGAATAGATAGAGAGATAGATAAACGGAGAATTAGAAACGCATATATATCGTGAGATAAATAGACAGACAGATAAACGGAGAATTAGAAACGCATTTATATCGTTAGATCAGACAGTCAGCAAATAGATAGAAAGAGAACTGATAGATAGACAGAATAGATATAGATATATATAGACACACAAACAATACAGAGATTAATATTGAAAAGAACAGAGAAATATCATCAGAATAGAACACAAAGCAACAACAACAGCAGCAGAAGAAGTAACACGTGGAAAAAAGAATAAAGTGGGGAAAGAGAAGGGAGAGAGAAGAGGGGAAAGGTTAATACACTAGCCTTTGATCTGCGAGGACAGATAACTGCAGTCCTTAACCGAATTCCAGTTTTCCGCGCGGCCTCTTCACTTCTCGTTTTCCTTTATTTTTTCGTTTTCTTTGGCTTTTTAGGCCACGTTTTCTCTTTTGTTGCGTTTTCTTTGGCTTTTTACTTCACGTTTTCTCTTTGTTGCGTTTTCTTTGGATTTTTACTTTACGTTTTCTTTGGCTCTTTAGCTCCCGTTTTCTTTTATTTTCTCGTTTCTTTGGCTTTTTAGGTCACGTTTTCTATTATTTTCTCGTTTTCTTTGCCTTTTTAGGTCACGTTTTCTGTTTTGTTGCGTTTTCTTTGCTTTTTTAGGTCACGTTTTCTGTTTTGTTGCGTTTTCTTTGCTTTTTTATTTTTTTCGTTTTCTTTTTTGTTATTTTTGGCTTTATAGTTCCCATTTTCATTTTCTCGTCTTCTTTGGCTTTTTAAGTCACGTTTTCTTTTATTTTCTCGTTTTACTTGCCTGTTTAGCTCATTTTCTTTCTCTATTGTTGCGTTTTCTTTGAATTTTTTTTTCCATATTTTTTAATGTTTTATTTCTTATTATTCGACTATGTCTCTCCTTTTGCATTTCCCATTTTTCTTTTATCTTTGTTCCTATAATTCGATTATTTCTCTTTTTTCACCCAGTTGCAGAGATTGTTTTGGTATTAAAAGTTCAGTTTTTCTTTATTCTTCTTTTTATTATATTTGTTTTCAGTTTTCAGATGAACCCTTCGTCTTTCACCTTACAGGAAAGTAGAGGTGAAGAAGAGAAAGAGAAAGTTCAACAGAGAGAGAGAAGAAGAGAGAGAAAGAGAGTAAGAGAGAGACAGAGGAAGAAAAAAGAGAGAGATAAAGAGAAAGAGCGACAGACAGAGAAAGAGAACAGCGACAGAAGAGAGAAAGAAAGAGAGAGAGTAGAGAGGTGAGCGAGAGAGAGAGAGAAAGAGAAAGAAAGAAAGAGAGAGAAGAAAAAAAGAGAGAGGACCCGGACACAGACACGCACACACAGACAAACAGACACACAGAGATAGAGAGAGAACAACCCCATTTAGTTCCGGCAATCACCAATATCTGCAATAATAACGATAGGATGCTGCAATTTTGATGCTGACGATAATACATAATGACATAGATAACAGCGATAAATGCAAGAACAAAATAAACCATAATAGTGATAGTCTTGATAACGAATAAGATTATGGTGATAATAACAACAAGAATAACAATTTATGATAATGATAATTTGATGATAAAGATAGAGACAACGATTTAATGTCATTTAAAGTAAAAGATAACATTTATTTACGAGAGAGAGAAAAAAAATAAAGAAAATGACAAGAATACCTAGAACGACAAGGAAATACAAAGAGGAATAAAGGAGAGAGAATATGAGCAAAGAAAAAGAAATAGTGTTAATTATTTCCTCCCTCCTTCTCCCTCTCTCTAATCCTATCTGTCAATCCTCTTTTCTCTTCTCTTTCAGTTCTCACTTGTTTTCCATTTGTGTGTGTGTGTGCGTGTGCGTGTGCGTGTGCGTGTGTGCGTGTGTGTGGTGTGCGTGTGTGTGTGTGTGTGTTCGTGTTGTGTGTGTGTTCGTGTGCGTGTGCGTGTGCATGCGTGTGTGTGCATGTATGTGTGTGGAAATATGGCTTACACTAATGCAGGTATAACGTTTAAATCTCGACTTATTCAAAGCTAAGTTAAGCAGCTTATATAATTTCCCTAAAAACTCTCTAGATTGCGATGGACTCAGCGAGCTTCTATATAGCATATCCTCATCATGAATTACTAACTTCAAAAATCATTAAGCATTTCCTGAATGGATGTTCAAACGCCCACGCCCGCCCTGCTTTCAAAAAAAAAAAAAAAAAAAAAAAATCCTGCACTCTCCGTCTCAATTCTCTCTCTCCCCTCAATCCCGTCCTCCCCCACACGTAACTAATGGACTCGCCCGCCCGTTATTCAATCATTTGTTTAGTTAGGGGAACAAACGGGACATTTTGCAGGGAGATAGAAGCTGCAATATTTCTGCGTTGCTATTGAGATTTCTTGCACTGCTTGGTCCCGCACTGGTGTCTATGTTGAGCTTTTGTGAGGATTTAGAATTATGCTGGAAGGAAGGGGGAAGGGACATCGAGTCGACATTTGAATCCGAGGAGAAATAACCGTTATTTTTTTTGGTATGAAATTATATCCTTAAATTATGAGATGAGATGGAACTTTTGGGAATACAAGAATGAATATATTGTTCGTTTTGTTTTTTGTTTGTTTGTTTAGTTTTCCCCATTTCTGTTTATTTTTGTGGAAGGGTTAGCATTCGAGTATGAAATTAAATAAACCGCTTTGACATGTTGCAAGTGATTGGACTTAAAAGAGACACACGGGGTTTGCCTAACAGCCATACATACAGTCGCAGACAAAAGTTATATAGCGTGAATGGCCTCCTAATATGGACAAAAAGGGACACATGAATTGGCTGTTCGAAGCAGAATTCGAAACTTTTTGTCCGTGACTGTAGCGGGCTGCAGGGAAAGGGACCATGGGTGTTGCCCCCCCCCCCCTTTTAAGATTTGTGAATTGTCCGGTTGATATTTAATCTTGATTGATAAACTGGGGTTAATATAGGTCATTGGTAAAGGCCATGTAGCTGGACAATTCAGTCATGCGTGTTGGAAGGGAGGAACGTAACATACCGCAAGTGCCCCACCTAACTATACACACACACGCACACGCCACGACCACGCACACACGCACACACACACACACGTACATATTTGTAGATCAATAGAAAGATCTGTATGTGTGTGCGTGTGTGTGTGTGTATATATATATATATATTAATATATATTATATATATAATTATATATATATATATATATATATATATATATTATGTATTATATATATATATATATATATTATATATATATATATATATATATTATATATATAATATATATATATATATACATGCATGTATGTTATGTGTATATTAACTTATATATATGTGTATTCATATATATGTATATATGCATGTATGTACGTATGTATGTGTGTATATATATATATATATATAATATATATATATATGTATGTAATGTATATGTATGTATGTATGTAGTGTATGTAGCTATGCATGTATGCATATATATATATAATGGTATATATATATATATATATATATATATATATATATATATATATGGATATGGATATATATATATATATATATATATATAATTATATATATATATATATATATATATACAATATATATATATATATAGTATATATATATATATATATATATATAAATATAATAAATTTTTTATATGGCACACATACATATGCACAACACCATGTGGCATATATATATTACTATATATATATATATATATATATATATATATATACTTATATATAATATATTACTACCATATATATAACTATATATATACAATATATAATATATATAGTATAACAATATATAATAGTATTCTATATATAGTATATAACTATTGTATGTGTGTGTGTATGTGTGTGTTGTGGTGTGTGTGTGGGTTGGTGTCCGTGGTATGTATATATATTTTTTTTCTTTTCTTTTCTTATCTGTATGCATAATTGTATATATAACATATTGTACATATACACATGTATGCATGTATATATGTCTGTTAAAACTGCAAAAGACAAATTGAGATAGTGGAGTCACGTTCGTCTTGTTTTTGTTTTGTTGAAGTTTAACTGACTCCGAACAAAGCAAGGTATTATGTGATATTCAAAGTGTTTGTTTTAACTATATTATTTCTCCGTTTTGCGTGAGGTCGTTGGTACTTTGTGATTGTGATTGTTAGTTGGGAACTGTTGGTTCAGATTGTTAGGTTAGGTTGGGTTTAGGTTTAGGTTAGGTTTTGGTTGGTTAAGTTGGTTTGGTTTTGGTTAGGGTTAGGTTAGGTTAGGTTAGATTTAGTAGGTTAGGTTTAGGTAAGGTTAGTTAGGTTAGGTTAGTTAGGTTAGGTTAGGTTTAGGTTAGGTTGGTAGGGTTTTAGGTTAGGTTAGTAGTTAGGTTTAGGTTAGGTAGGTTAGGTTTAGGTAGGTTAGGTTAGGTTAGGTTAGGTAGGTTGTAAGGTTAGTTAGGTTAGGTTAGGTTAGGTTAGGGTTAGGTTTTAGGTTAGGTGAGGTTAAGTAGGTTAGGTTAGGTTAGGTTAGGTTAAGTTAGTTAGGTTTAGTAGGTTAGGTAGGGTTAGGTTTAGTGTTAGTGGTTTGGTTTCGGTTAAGTAGGTAAGGTTAGGTTAGGTAGTAGTTTAGGTTTAGGGTAGGTTTAGGATAGGTAAGTAGGGTTAGGTTTAGGTTAGGTTAGGGTTTGAGTTTGGTTAGGTTAAGTAGGTTAGGTTAGCTTAGGTTAGCGTTAAGTTAGGTAGGGTTAGGGTTAGGGTTAGGTTTAGGCGTTAGGTTAGGTTAAGTTAAGTTAGGTTAGGTTAGGTTAGGTAGGGTTAGGTTTAGGTTAGGTTAGGTAGGTTTAGGTTAGGTTTTAGGTAGGGTGGGTTAGGTTAGGTTAGGTTAGGTTTAGGTTAGGTTAGTTAGTTAGGTTTAAGTTAGGTTTAGGTTTAGTTAAGTTAGGTTAGGGTAGGGGTTAGGCGTTTAGGTTTAGGTTTTGGTTAGGTTTAGGTTAGGGTTTAGGTTTAGGTTAGGTTAGGTGTCCAAATGGTAGGAAGTAGTATTTGGGACTGCAGCGCTATTAAAGTGGTAGAGGGAATTGTGAGCGAAAATAACAATAGTGGTGATGTGAGTGATGTTGATCGTGATGATAAAATGATGGTGATGATGATGAAAATGATCATTTTTATAATCACGTGATAATCATGAGCTATTAAAGTGTTAGAGAGAATTGTAAGTGAAAATAACAATAGTGGTGATGTGAGTGATGTTGATCGTGATGATAAAATGATGATGATGATGATGAAAATGTTAATTCTTATAAACACATGATAATCATGATACCAACAACAGGACGATAATAATGGCAATAAAAGTTACAGTACGGTCTAAGTATACATCATTAGAGCGTATTAGTCTAAGAAAAAATCCAAAAATAGCTTCGCTTCTGTGAAACTTTTTTTTTAAGTGGTTTCAAGTTACCCAGAAGAAACTTGAACGGTTATCTGTATTTTTTTCAACATCACATATCGTGCATACATCCTTTCGAAACTGTAAATATATCTGTTTTTTTTTTTTTCTGAAACATCTCATATATGCATACTAAACTGCAAATTTCTTTTTTTTTCAAACATCACATTCAAACACATATAAATGCTAAACTGTAAATCTCTCTTGTGTTTTTTTTCGTTCTAACATTATATACATGCATACATTTACGATAAACATTACAAGTATACACCATACATTTACGATAAACATTTGCAAATATATCAACATACATTTCAACGATAAACATTACAAATATAAAGCATACATTACGATAAACATTACAAATATACAACATACATTTACGATAAGCATTGATATAATAAATACATTTACGAAGTATACACCATACATTTACGATAAACTTTGCAAATATACAATACATTTACGATAAACATTATAGAATATAGCATACATTTACGATAAACATTGCAAATATACAACATACATTTACGATCAAACATTACAATATAACAACATACATTTACGATAAACATTGCAAATATACAACATACATTTACGATAAACATTATAAATATAAAAGCATACATTTACGATAAACATTACAAATATACAACATACATTTACGATAACATTGCAAATATACAACATACATTTACGATAAACATTGCAAATATACAACATACATTTACGATAAACATTGCAAATATACAACATACACAACAACATACATTTACGATAAACATTGCAAATATAAAGCATACGATATACCGCATAATTTACGATACAACACAACATCGGCGCTAGGACGCTTACATACAAACAACTCGGCGCTTGGACCGGACAGTATATAATTGCCGTCCCTTTCCCAACACCACTTCACATCCCCTATTAATTTTCAAAACTATCTGTTAAACTGATTTATTCGAATATCCATTACGTATTAAATTCACAGAGACGTAAACAGATGTGCAATATTTTGTTTATTTGATAAGTAGAATATGTTCGTAGATTGTTATCTGTTGCTGTGTGGTCTGTGTTTTCGTAAATATTGTGTGTGTGTCTTCTAAGTAGTTTAGATAAAGGGTGAATTATGTTGTTTTTGTTAGTATTATCACTAATAATTGTAGTAATTATGTGTGATAATTATATGTACCATTACTTATATTACGACCTTTTATAGTATGATCTTTATTACTGTTATTATGATTACTGATATTGATATTATTATGTGTGCTATTGCTCATCTTATGACCTTTTATGGTATGATCTTTATTACTGTTATTATGATTATTGATATTGATATTATCATCATTATTATTTACATCAGGAATAATACTTATGGTAATGACAACTGTAATACCTATAGCAATGGTGGTTATCATCCTTACTGTTATTATCATTTTTATAAAGATAATATAAGCAATTACAGTTAAGATCTAGGCATTGTTGATAAAAAATATCCCTTCATACTAAGGGCACTCACTATAAAAGCTATAGTCTTACACTGAGGAACATACTCCACTGTACTGCATAGGGAAAAATATGGAATGTGTTTAACGAAGTATCCCCTGTGTATTGGGGGGCTTTTTAAATTCAAAATTGCTTTTTTATTGATGGTAGTCTGTGTAGCATGTGGGGGTGTAGTCCTCTCTCCATTAGAACGCACTCACGGGCTATTTCTCGTAAACAAATGGTCTCTCTCACACTTATATACTTACATACACACACTGGCAGGTATGTTTACAATTGACTTACACACTCGCATTCACATTTATTCTCGTGCTCAGTCTCAATCTTCCTTCACGCACACACACTCACCCTCACCTTATAATGCATTGTGCTGAGCGAGTGACGATGTCCTGGCGCCCACATTACACACACACATCCTCACCTCCCACACACTTCACCTCAACCCCACCCACCAACACCCACATTCACCAAAGGAGCGACTGTGCTGATACACGAGCACACTGCACCCTCCCCCCTGCCTGAACACATTCCTCACCTCACTCCCACCCACACACCTTACCCTCACCCCCTTGGCAAACACAGCCTTTCACCCATCACTGCGGCCCCTCAGTGTTGCGAGCACACACCTTGCCCCCTACACCGACAGACCCACACACAACAGGGTCTTCCGTCGCGGTCTCTTCACTCTCAACCCCTTAACACAACCTTCAACCCGGGACTACACAACCCCTTACACACACACCTGACGCAGTGGTCATCTGAATGTGGCAACGCAGTGAGGCGTGGCTCCCCTTACACACAAGCAGTGGTGTGTGCTGATCCCCATCACTCCCACCCAACAACACTTCAAACCCTCACCCCTTACACAACGCCATACCGTCACGCTCACTCCCCCTTTACAGAAGTTACAAAGGGCACACACCGTCACGCCTCACCTCTTTACACACATACGATTAGTTTACTAACACACACAAACACACACACAAACACGACACGTTTTCTCACACACACGACACACGACAGTTAATTAGCACAGCGAGCATAGAGCGATCACACACAGCACCCGCACGCACTATAATGTTGTTGATGGACCCGATCACCTCCCACGCTGCCCTTTACATCACATTGTTGCTCACAACAGCACACATTCGGATCCGTCACCCTCCACCCCGCTTACACAACACACACCACACACTACACACACACAACACGCACACACACACAACACACATCACCGTCACCCTCACCTCCTACACACACACACACACACACACACACACACCACACACACACAGCACCACACACACACACACACGTCACCCTCACCACCCTTACACACACACACACACACACACACACACACAACACACACACACACACACACACACACACACACACACACACACACACACACACACAGTAACTATAAACTCTCGCACTCAGTCACACGACATAACCACAAAAGCTATGCACAACGCACGCATACCGCCATGCACGAGAGGAACAAAATTGAAACAATGGGAGAAAAAGGCAATATGTTCATTTCACCAGAACAGACATATTGGAAGCATCTGTTATTATGGCCCCGTTCTGCAATTCTCTCCTTTTTTTCCCGTTTTCTGTTCTCTCTCTTATGTCTGTCTGTGTGTCTGTCTCACATCTGATTTTTTATTCTTGGGTTCTCTCTTTCTTTTTTTCTCTTTTCTCTTTTCTCTAATTCTTTCTTTTTCCTCTCTTCCTCTCTCCTCTCTCTCTCTCTCTCCTCTCTTCTCTCTCTCTCTCTCTCTCTCTCTCTCTCTCTCTCTCTCTCTCTCTCTCCTCTTTTCTCTTTCTCAATCTCACTCTCTCTTTTTTTTTTTTTTTTTTTTTTTTTTTAGGACATGGTTTTCCCCGGATGAATACATGCAGTGGTTTTGTAATGGCGCCCTTCTATCAGTCGTTATTTTGACCGTTAGGTGGAATAGCGAGACATTTGTTGTGTAGTGAATCCGTTGTGTGAAATGGGTAGGATTATATTCTATTTTTGTTTTGTTCTTTTCTTCTTCTCTCTCTTCCTTGTCTCCCTTTCTCTTAATTAGAATAATTTCTTAGCGAGTTTTCCGACGAGTGAGAAAACTAAATTAACCTAAAGTTTTCCACCGTTATTCACTTTTACTCGCGTGGCAATATGCATTCAAATAAAACATAAAATAAGCTTTTAGTTATTGTTCTGTATTCCCACTGGGCATGTGTCAACTGGATGCAGATTGATCTATAAGCAAATATTCTAAGCGTAAACTAATAGATTGTGGTCGTTGGGCTCCATCCCCTTTTGGCGGGAGATTTAAATTTGAATGCGGTCGTTGATTATTCATACTTTTGTTCTCTTTACTTTCGTGTTTTTTTTTTGTTTTTTTAACCGTTGTTTGTTGTTTCGGGGTTTTCATTGATTTCCGGCGTTCCTAAGAATGTATTGATCTGCGATAACGAATTTGTTATTAGAGGAGAGGGAGAGAGAGAGAGAGAGAGAGAGAGAGATAGAGAGAGATGAGATGAGAGAGAATGAGGGAGTGAGAAATAGAAAGCTAGAAGAGAAGATAATGAAAGAAAGAGGATAAGAAATAACCCTCTAGTTCTTCCACACCACACATAATCAGAGACGACCAAGATTTTTGTTTTTAGTCCTCTCTCTCTCTCTCTCTCTCTCTCTCTCTCTCTCTCAGTCTCTCTCTCTCTCCTCTCTCTCTCTCTCTCCTCTCTCTCTCCCTCCCTCCCTCCCCTCCCGCCTCTCTCCCTCTCCCCCTCTCCCCCTCTCCCCCTCTCCCTCTCCCCCCCTCCCTCCCCTCCCTCCCACCTCTCCTCTCCCTCTTTCTCTCTCTCTCAAAGCATCTCGATACAGAATGTTTTACGACACACTGTGCACGTCTGGTTCCCGTGCCTCTCGGTTCCTTCGCCTCCCCGTTCAGGAAAGAACGCAAATATCACTGTTCCATGTCCCCAGTTGTCGTCTCACACTCATAATTCCGGTGGCGATATTCTCACCTCTCACCCCCCCCTCTATTTCTTGTCTTCTCCCTCCTCCCCCTTCTCCTTGATATTCGCTCTCTCTCACTCTTTTCCCTCTCCTCCTACCCCTCTCTCCCTCCTCCTCCCCCTCTCTCTTCTTTTCCCTGGTATCTCCTTTCTCCATCTCCTTCGTCCCCTGTATCCCCTCTTCTGCCTTCTTCCCCTTCCCTGTCCTAAGCCTACTCCCCTGGATATCCCCTCTCTCCCTCTCTCTTCCTCCTCCTCCTCCCCTCTCTCTCTCCTGGTATCCCCTCCTCTTCCCTCTCCTCGCCCTGTCTCCCTCTCCTCCACCCTATTCCCCTCTCCTCCCCCCTATCCCTCTCCTCCGCCCCCCTATCCCCTCTCCTGTCTCTCCTTCTTTCTCTTTCCCTCCCCTCCCCCCCCCCTCCTCCCTCCCTCCTCCGCCTCTCTCTTCGCCGAGTCTTCTTAATATCCGTTTTCTGTTTGCTTAACCTCGACGCGTAAATGAATGGGAATAATAAAAACAGGAGGAAGAGAGAAAGAGAAGAGAAAAGGAATGGAATGAAGCTAGAATTTAGTTTTTTTCTTTCTTTACGCCCTTTCATAGATACATACAATATATATAAATATATTATATATATATATATATATATATATATGTGTGTGTGTATGTGTGTGTTGTGTGTGTGTATGTGGTGTGTGTGTGTGTATTATTGTGCTACGATTCGTCCCGCGGAAGTATTAAGGAGAGAGAGAGAGAGAGGAGAGGAGAGAGAAAGAGAGAGAGACAGAGATAGAGAGAGAGAGAGATGAAAGAAAGAGGAAAGAGAGAGAGAGAGAGACAGAGAGACAGAAAAGACACAGACAGACACAAACAGACAGACAGACAGACAGAAGAAAGCCCGTGCTGTGAAGGTGACAGGCGCTCGTATCCATGGCCTGTGAGGGGACATCAGCGGCCTGTAGAGGGGAGACGACGCCCGGTTGCTGCATCAATTAGGTCTTGAAGAATTACATTACAGGACAAGAGGTAATTAAGAGATCGCGGCATGCTACTCTCCAACGGGAGAAAAGTACAGTAATTAAAACGAAAAATCATTCATCCCTTCCGTGAAATTAAGGAATTAGAAGAAAGAAGAAAAAAATTGGGAGAAAGGGAGAATCGCCGCAAATAGTAAAAAAAAAGGGGGGGGGGAAGAAATGTAAACAAACGGATTAGACAAAAAAAATGAAAATCTAAAAATAAAAATCACGACTAAAGACCAGGACAAAAGGAAGGGCACGGAGAGGTAAGGATGGCAGGGGAGGTCATGCCCCCCCTCCCTCCCTCCCCTCCCCGTCCGAGAGAAGCCACGAGACAGGCAAGGAAAAGGGAGTCAGTTGCCCGCCGAGCGCCGTGGTGAGGGGAGGTGCATGCGCGCTGCTCTCGCCCGCCGCCTCAGTGAGGGGAGTCTCCACGCGCGCACTTTTTTAAGACCGACCGCTCGATTTTTTTTCTTTCTTCTTTTTTTCTTTTCTCGATGGTGATTTCTTTTGATTTTGGAATTTTGTGATTGTTTCTTCGATTCGCTCTCTCCGATGTGTGCTAAGTGATGGTGCTTCTGAGACCTTTTTGAGTGTCTTTCGAGAATGGCTGAAGAAGATCTGGTCTTACTCTAGATTTTCCTTTTGGAGTGTTTGATTTCCTTCTGTGAGGAAAAAAAAGAAGAGATAAAATATTGATAAAGGAAGAAAACAAAACAAAACAAACCTGTCGTACTATTTTTTACAATAAAGAAGTGAATTTAGTGATTACCAAACTTCTATCTCGCGAACAGAAGAAAAAAAAAGTTACTGTGACGACCACAGATAAAAAAAAAGATAACATCCACTTAGATATTCAGTCAAGAAAGGAAAGAAAAAGAAAAAATCTAGAAATATCTATTTTCCCCGCAAAGAATTCGAAAAAAGGACGACCCTCCCGCCTTTAGGACACAATAACAGGTAAGTCACGGGCGCCTAACCTTACCTGTTCCATTATTAACGAAACGGCTTTGCGGATACAGATATCAATACGTATATCTTTTTTCTTTTTATCTTTTTTTTTCGAAGAGGGAAATGGGATCTCTGGAATGTATTGAAATGATCTTTAAAGAGGAAGGGTAATTAGTTTCTTTTAATTGTTTTTTTTTTTTGGCACCACGCGGGTTCTGTTGCAACGGCAAAGAAGATTCGAATTATTGCGCCTTGCAATGTTTTTTATTACTTTTGAAACTTTTGGATGTTTGAAACACGAATAATGACAATGTTTATAATGAGTTAAAGTATTCAATAACGGTTATGATGATGATGATGACGGTGATTTTAATAAATGATAAATCAGTCATAATGATAATACCAACAACAATGACAGTACGATAACAACATCATTACTAATAACAGTAATAATACCTCTAACAATGATTAACATCAACAACAAAACCTTAACAACACCAGCATTACACAACACCGGCGGCAGTTTAAGGTTAAACACTTTTTCGAAAACTGTCTCAGCACAAGTGGGAGACGCGAATGGAAGATGTGTGCGAAAAAACTGCGCTTGCTGAATCCGAACAGTGTGTTGTTTTTTGCACTCGATATTTGCTTTTGTTTTTGGTGGGGGGGTGGGCGGGGGTGGGGTGGGTGGGGTGGGGAGGCGGGGTAGGCCTATATAAAATTTTGTTGGTGTTGATGGCATCGTTGTTGTTGGTGGTTGTTGTTATTTATTATCATTGTCATTGTTTTGTTTATTGTTTTTTTTTTAATTATTAATATTATTGTTGTAATTATTATTAAAATTATTATTGCTAGTGTTATGATAATCATTATTGTTGTCTTTATTGTTATCATTATTATCATTATTATTATTGGCATTGTCATTGCTATATTCATTATCGCTATCGTTATTATCATTGTCATTATCATCATCATTATTATTATCATTATTATTGTTATTGTTATTTTCATTATTATTATCATTGTTAGCATTATTGTTATCGTTATCATTATAGTTTTTATTTGTTGTTATTATTATTGTTATTATTTATTATTATTATTATTATTATTATTATTATTATTATTATTTTTAATTATTATTATGATTATCCCCATTAACATTACTGTTATCACTAATATTATTACCATCATTATTGTCATTATCATGATTAAAATAACATTCATGATAATAATGATAATGATAATAATAACATTATCATTATCATTTTGTTTAGTATCATTATTGTTATTATTATTATCTTCATTATCATTATCGTCATTACTATTTATGTATGTATCTTTGCTATTGATATTGTTATTACTACTATTATTATCATTATCGTTATCATGATCATCATTATCATAATCATTGATATCATATGATCCAGATATCATATGATATTGATATTGCTATTGACATTATCATTATCATATATTATTATTTTTATCTTATTATCGTCATTATCTTTATTATTGTTGTTATTATTATTGTTGTTGTTATGATTGTTTTGTTATTATTATATTGTTTATTATCATTATATTATGATCATCATCATATGATTATCATTATTACATCATATTATTCTTATGAATACATTATCATCATTATTAATCATTATTATTGATTATATTATTATCATTTTTCACAGGCTATAATTATGATTGTAATATGATTTTTTTTTTCATTATTGTCATTTTATTATATTATTATTGTTTTTGTTGTTGTTTATTGTTGTTTATTATTTATTATTGTTATTATCCATTGTTATTGCTATTATTATCTTATCATTATTCATATTATCATCAGTTGTGTTATTATTATTTTGTCATTATTATTATTGTTATGTAATGATTATATTATTATTATTATCATTTATTATTAATTATTATTATTATTATTATTATATTATTATTTTATTATTATTATCTGTTATGTTATGATTATTATTAGCATTATTATTATGTTATTAATATCATTATCCCTGTTGTTGTTTTTTGTTGCTGTTATTTTTAGTATTATTATTATTACTATTTAATTCTTTTTAATCAATTTCCTCTTCCGCTCTCCTTCTTACTCCTTCACCCTTTCCATCTATTCTCCCTCTTACCTTCTTCACCCTACTCGGATATCTATCTCCCTCTATCCCTTTCCTTCAGTTTCCCTCTCTCTCTCCCTTTGCATCCTTCCCCTTTTTTTTTCCATCCTTTCCTTATGTTCCACATTCCCCTTTTCCCTCTCTTTTCTCTCTCTTTCCGTCTTCCTTCTCTTTTCCCCTCTTCCTCTTTCTCTCTTTTCCCTCCCTCTTTCTCTTTCCCCTCTCCTTCTTCCCCCTTTCCCCTCTCCTCTTTTCTCCTCTCACCTCTTTTCCCCCCTTCTTCTCCCCTCTTTCCCCTCCTTCTTTTTCCCTCTCTCCCTCCCCTCCCTTCCCCCTCCCCCTTCTCTCTTTCCTTTTCCTTCCCCTCTCGCTCTTTCCCCCTTCTTTTCCCTCTTTCCTCTTTTTTCCCCCTCTCCCTTCTTCCCTTTCCCTTCCCCTCTCCCTTCTCCCCTCTTTCCCTGTTTTCCCCTCTCCCCCTCCCTCTTCTTTTTTCTTACCTCTTCCCCCTTCCCCCCCTTTTCACCCAAATCTTTTCACCTCCCCCCTCCCCCACTCCCCTCCCTCAACCACTCCACACCCCACCCCCACCCACCCACCCCTCCAACCCCACCCCCCCCCCTCTTGCCTCGTTATGTGTTGATTGCATGTAACTGGTTTTGGTGTGAGCGAGCGACGGCCAAGTTATGCGCGCGTGTTTTGCCCTCTGGTGTATGCTGGGGGGGGCGGCATACTCGGGCACGTGCAAGCGGGGGAATACATGCATACGCGCAGGCAGCAGGCATACTCACGGACATCCATATGCGAGCGGACTCGATAAATACATTACCCCGGGTGTGTGTTTGCATAGGTATGTGCGTGCATGTTAAAGTAGTATGCCGTGGAGTTAAGTGGTGGCCTGCGGTGGCTCTGTTGGGGGCGGGGGAAGATGGGGAATGGGGTAGCAGGTGAAGGCGAGGCGTCGCGTCGACCTGGAGACGGTACTCGTCTGCGACAGTCGGTGGAAGAGTGGTTCTCTCTCTTCTCTCTTCTTCGTCTCTCTTCTCCTTCCTCTCTAATTCGTCTCGCCTTGCTCTCTTGCTCTTCCTCTCCCTCGTCCTCTCTCTTTCTCTCTAATTTCGGTCGCTTCTTCCCTCTCTGCTTCTACCTCTCTGACTCGTTCGCCACTTTCTCCTCTCTCTTCTCTCTCTCTCTCGCTCTGCTTCTCTCTCTCTTACTCTCTCTCGCTCTCTCTGCTCTCTCTCTCTTCTGCTCTCCTCTCTCTCTTCTCTTCTCTCTCTTTCTCTACTGTCTCTTTCTCTCTCTCTCTCTCTCTCTCTCCTCTCGGTCTTCTCTCTCTCTCTCTCTCTGCTCTCTCTCTCATCTCTGCTCTTTCTTTCTTCGTTGCTGGCTCCCATCTTGCCCTGTCGATTTCTCGGCGGCAGTTCCCCTGTGGACGAACACTGTTGTACAACTCCCCGCCCCTATCCCTCTCCCTCTCTTCACCTTCCCTCCATATTTGCTTTGCGTCTTCCGGCTCCACATTACCCTCGTGGACAACTATTCACTCGCCTCGTTGCCGACATGTTTTTGTTGCCTCTGCCTCCCGCTTCTCTCTCCCTGCTTTCGATTCCCTCGTCTTCTCCTGTCCTGTCCTTCTCCCTTATCTGCAACCCTAAAATGCTCCCTCTCTCTCCCCTCTCCTTTTCCGTTTATCGGTCCCTTCCCTCTTCTGGTATTTAATTCATCGCGCATTCCCCATTCCCAATTTATCATCCGCTAATCCGCTTCCCCGCTTCGGCATCAAAAAAAAAGAAAGATAAAAAAGGAAAAGAAGAAAAACTCCCATTTGTCGTATTGCGATCGATCCCGTGATCGCGAGTCTTTCCCGAATTCTGATCCCCTATTCCTCAGTTCCCCATTTCCTGATTCGTCTCCCTTCCTCTTTCCTAATCTGCTCATCCTCCTCGTTCCCCAATCCTTCAACCATTCACCTATTCTCTCCTTCCGTCTCCCTTCTCTTTTCGCGTAATCCCTCATCCCCCTATCCCCATCCTTAGCTTTTCCGCAGTTCTTCTCCTGCCCCCGCTTCTCATTACCGCTTACTGCCCCCTCCTCCCGCTTTCCCTCTGCTCCCTTCCTCATTCCCCAATGTTCCTCGTCTCCTCCTTCCCGTTCCTAATCGCCTTCACTCCCCTATTTCGCCATTCCTTCCTAAATCACTTCTCCAGCTCACTCTTCGCGTCCTCCGCTCCCTCTTCCCTCCTTCCTCCTCCGGCTTGCTCTCAATATCCTGTATTCCCCTGCCTTCCCCGTTTATTTCCCTTGGCCCCCTTCATCCTCATTGATGTCCTCTTCTCGTCTCCCGTCCTCTCCCTCTTTGCCGAATCCCTGCAGTTCCCACGTACTTCCCCGAGTCCTGTTCAGGAGTCGTCTTCCGTCCATTTCCCCTTACCGACTCCCTCGTCCCTTGTCCCCATTCCCCCGTCTATCACCTATCCCTTCTCTCCCCTATTCGCCTTGCCCCTTTCCATTCCCCATTTCCTTCTCCGTCCTCCCTTCCCTCTCTTAGCTGATCCCTACTATCCCCTGATCCCCAATCCTTTCACCCTTTCCCAGTTCCTCTTCCGGCCTCCCTTCCCTCTTTCCCGCCTTTCCACTCCAAGGCTTCTCGATACTATCGCCTCGCTGCCACCCTATTCCGTCTGCTCCCTCTTCCATATTTCCCCATTTCCTCTTCGGGTCTGCCCTGTCCCTCTTTTGCTAATCTCTCGATCCCCTATTCCCCATCCGTTGCAGGCGCCTTTTTGCGCGCTAGTTCCATCTCCTCTTCCGTCACCGTTGTTTCCCCTTCCCCCTTTCCCCGCTCGTCTCATACGCTTAGTCCCCTCCTCCCTATTCCCTTGCCCCTTTCCCATTCCCCATTTCCTCTTCCGTCTCCCTTCCCCCTTTTCCTCGCTTCTCATCCCCTATTCCCCGTCCCCATTTCCTAGTCAGTCTCCCTCCTCGCCCCCAATTCCCATCCTTCACCCTTTCCCCAGTTCCTCTTCCGCCTCCCTTCCCCTTTCCCCCTTTCCCCCGCTTCTCATCCCTTATCCCCTCCTCCCCCTCTTCCCCTCCTGCAGCTCCCTCGCTCTTCTCGCTACAGACAGCTTCAATATACGTCTCTCGCTAACAGGTCTCCCAAACAGCCCTCTCTGACAGCCCCTAACAGACAGGCTTCACAGACACGTATGTACACTTTTCTGCACTTTGTCCTCAGGATAAACATTGGCAAGGATGTAGGTACACTTTCTTTCCCCCTTCCGTTTCGTCCGTTTCTTTTTTTCTCTTTCGTTTCGTTCGTTGTCTTGTTCTCTTGTCTCTTTTTCTTCTTCGTCTTTTTTTCTCCTTCTCTTCGTCCTCTTCCTCTTACCTTTCCTCTTCTGTATTTTCTTCTTTTTGTATTTTTCTTACACTTCTTGTACATTTCTTCCTTTTCTTGTATTTTTCTTCTTTTGTATTTTCTTCCACTTCTTTACTTTTCTTCCTCTTCATGTATTTTCTTCTTTTTCCCTCTTCCTCCACGCTCCTTCCTCATGCTAATACTCCTCTTCCCTTTCCTTTATTTTACCCCCTCCCTCCCTCCCCCCCTCCCCAACCACATTCTCCACTCCTTCCCCAACCATCTCTATTATCCTCCATCTTTCTTTTTTCCCCCTCTCTTCCTTCCTTTATTCGTGTCGCGGGCATTGTTGATCTTCTGTTGTGTCGGCGAGTTTTGTCGTCCTCGTCTCGGCCTCGAGTGTGAGTCATGTTTTTTTTTTTTTTTTTTTTTCGTGTTTTTTTTTTTTTTTTTTTTTGTTAGGCGTTTTTTTTTCTTTCTTTCTTTTCTTTTTTTGGTGTGTTTTGGCTTTATTTGATGTTGTGTCCGTTTGCGTCTTCTGATATATGTTTTGACGAAGGGAGGGAGGAAGAGAAGGATGGAGAAGGAAGGGTAGAGAGGGGGAGGAGAGGGAAGGAGGGAGAGAGAAGGAGAGAGGGAGAGGAAGGGAGAAGAGAAGAGGAAGAATAGAATAGAATAGATTAGAAATGAATTGAATTGAAGGGAAAAGAAGAGAAGAGAAGGGAAGGGAAAGGAAGAGAAAAGAAGAGAAGAGAAGAGAAGAGAGAGAACGAACCTGCTTCTTCTCCATGTCTCCTTTCATCCCCCTTCTCTCCCCATACCTTCCTTATCCCGTATTTGACAACTGTTTTTGATCATGTGTATGTTGATTGCTCGAGATATATATATAACTTTTTTTTTTGTTTTGACATTTCATTTTTTTTTTTCTTTTTTTTTTCTTTTTTTGAGATGGGAGTCTTGAGAGATTTCCGAAATCTCCATATATCAGTTGAAAGTATTTTTGCTGAAACTGGAAAGAGAGAGGGTCGGGCGGAGAGAGGAAATGGGAGAGAGAGGGAGATAAATATGGGAATATGTGGTAGACGGATGACGGGTTTTAAGTAGGTTTGGTGAAGTAGATTGATTGATGTTGTTTGTTGATTGCGTTGATTGGTGTATGTATAGGCCTATGTGGGATTGCTGTTTCTGTTTTTTTTTTTTTTTATCATGTTTAATCCCCTTTCTTTCTTTTCTTTTTCTTTGTCTCGGGCTTCTGCTTTTTTCTTCTTTTCTCTCTTTCTCTCTTTCTCTCTTTCTCTCTTTCTCTCTTTCTCTCTTTCTCTCTTTCTTTCTTTCTTTCTTTCTTTCTTTCTTTCTTTCTCTTCTCTCTCTCTCTCTCTCTCTCTCTCTCTCTCTCTCTCTCTCTCTCTCTCTCTCTCTCTCTCTCTCTCTCTCTCTCTCTCTCTCTCTCTTTCTCTCTTTCTCTCTATTTCTTCCTCTCTCCCAACCTCCCACCCCCACTTTCCCTTCCTCTCCCTCTCCCTCACCCTCTCTTCTCTTCCTCTCTCCATATCCATCTCCCTCACCCCCCCCCCCCCGCCTCGCTCGCTTCCAGGGAAACCGCCATATAAGCCTGGAAGCTAACGCACGCACGCACGCACGCACGCACACACCTTCCTCATCAGCTGGCGTCCATTATAGAATCCGACAAACTCATCCGTCATTCTACCTTCTCCCCCCCTTATCCCTCCCCTTTTACCCCACCTCTCCCTTTCCTTTCACCCCCAACCCTTCCTTTCCTCCTCCTCTCCCTTCTCCATCCTCCTTCCTTTCCCCTTTCTCTCTCTCCTTCCCCACTCTTTCCTTCCTCCCCTCTCTCTCACCACCCTCTCCCCTCTCCCTCCCTCCCTCCCTCCCTCCCTCCCTCCCCCATCTCTCCATCTATCTCCCCCCCCGCCCTCTTCTCCCTCCTTTCCCTCCGCTCCCTCCCTCCCTCCCTTCCCTCCCTCTCCTCTTCCTCCCTTCCCCCCCTCTCTTCCCTCTTCCCTTTCCCCTCTCTTTCTCCCCCATTCGCTATGCCTACACTTCGTCCCTCGGCTGCCCATAGGCCTTGCATTATGCAGAGAGCGCAGTAGGCCTAATTATTTTGCTGAGCGATGTGCCACTTGTGTGAAGGGGAGAGGGGGAGCGAACACGAAAGGGGAAGGGAAGAAAGGGGAAAGAAAGGGGTGAGGGTAATCAGGAAGGGGGAAGGAAGAGAGGAGGGGGGAGAGGTGGGGGTTGATGGGGGGTTATTATAATTTCTTTTTCGTCCGTGTTGAGGTTCATTATCCTTTGCATTGCTCTTCGACGTTATTGATATTAATCATCACCATCAACAACATCAGTATCACTATCATCATCATCGTCATCATCATCATCGTTATCGTCATCGTTATCGTCATCGTCATCGTCATCGTCATCGTCATCGTCATCGTCATCGTCATCGTCAATCATCATCATCATCATCATCATCATCATCATCAGTCATCATCATCATCATCATCATCATCATCACCATCACCACCACCATCACCATCATCACCACTATCACCATCACCACCACCACCATCA
The DNA here is from genome assembly GCF_003789085.1 of Penaeus vannamei. Lineage (NCBI taxonomy): Eukaryota > Metazoa > Arthropoda > Malacostraca > Decapoda > Penaeidae > Penaeus > Penaeus vannamei. The sequence goes on from NW_020869194.1 coordinate 414,544, forward strand.
TCACCATCACCATCAAATATATACACTACCTCTTCCCAATTATCATCATGTTTCTAATCATCACCATTACCATGATTAATCTCAAATGTAATCAATCTTAACTGAATTAGTGTGCTTTTCAGAATGCAATCAGATTCGGCAACCTCATTCACTTAATCGGATCTTGATCTTCATATCACGCGGGTTGCCGGTTCTGTATATTTTTACTCCCATTTCATGAAGAACCGTTGAATGTGTGAGAGAATTCGCTTGTGTGTGTGTGTGTGTGGGGGGGGGTTGTGTACGTGTGGGTTTGTGTGTGTGTGTGTGTGTGGGGGGGGTTGTGTGTACGTGTGTGTGTGTGGGATTGTGTGTACGTGTGTGTGCGTGTGTGTGTGTGTGTGTGTTGTGTGTGTGTGTGATTGTGTGTGTGTGTGCGCGCTTGTGTCATCCTCCCTTCCCGCCATCTTGGACAGCTGTGTGTATGTTGACAATGTGTTTTAGGGAGAAGGTGGGGAGGATGGGGGAGCCCAAGGGGGGGTGACTTGCAAGGGGGTCCGGGGAAGGGAGAAGAAGTGGGGGAGAGGGGAAGGGGGGAGGGGCATTAAGGGAGAGGGGGAGAGGGGAGGGGGAGGGGGAGGGGCATTAAGGGAGAGGGGGGGGAGGGGAGGGAGGGCATGGAGAGGGGGAGAGGGGAGGGGGAGGGAGGGAGGGCATTAAGGGAGGGGGCGAAGGAGAGGGGGAGAGGAGATTGGGGGAAGGGGAGGGTAGGAGGGGCATGGAGGAGGGGAGGGGGAGGGAGGGTTGGGGGGATGGAAGGGAGGGGCATTAAGGGAGAGGGGAAGATGAAAGGAGTAGAAGTGGGAGAGAAGGGAGGGGGAGGGAGGAGCACTGGGGGATAGGGGAAAGGAGGGAAGGGCATTGGGGAGAAGGAGGGGGAGGTGGAGAAGTGGGAGAGGGAGTGAGAGGGAGGGGCATTGGAGAGAAGGGAGTGAGGAGGGGGTGTACTAAGGGAGAGGGGGGGAGACGGTCATTGCACATGCTTCAACACACCTGCTGCAGCTGTGTCCTGGGGTAATTTGCACCTGTGGTCTCTTTTGAAATTTTGGGGATTCGTAACCGTCACTAGAGTTATTTATTTTTTATATGACTAATTTTGAAAAAGAATCTCCGTTAGAAATAATCTTTTAGTCTCCTCTCTTTATCTTTTCTGCCTACTCTGTTTCATCTCTCTCTCTCTCTCTCTCTCTCTCTCTCTCTCTCTCTCTCTCTCTCTCTCTCTCTCTCTCTCTCTCTCTCTCTCTCTCTCTCTCTCTCTCTCTCTCTCTCTCTCTCTCTTCTCTCTCTCTCTCTCTCTCTCTCTCTCTCTCTCTCTCTCTCTCTCTCTCTCTCTCTCTCTCTCTCTCTCTCTCTCTCTCTCTCTCTCTCTCTATCTATCTATCTATCTCTCTCTATCTCTCTTTCTCTCTCTCTCCCTGTCTGTCTCCCTCCGTTCTTCTTCCCCGTCTCACTCTCACTCTCCTCGCTCCCTGTTCTCCTCCTCTTACTCCATCTCTCTCTTTTCCTCCCCTTTCCCCACTCTCCTTCCTCTCCTTTCATCACCTCCTCTTTCATATATCTCTCGTCTGCCACGTTTATTGCTTATTCCCGTTTCATTTGTTTCTGACCTTCATTATTTATTTATTTTTTATTTATTTATTATTTTATTTATTTATTTATTGTTATTTTATTATTTTTTATTTATCATTTTATTTATTTATTATTTATTATTATATTAATTTGTTATTTATTATTTTAATTATATATTCATTTATTATTTTATTTATTATTTTATTGTTATTTATATTTATTTTTTTAATTTCTACTTGTCCGGTTTTTTTGTTTATTTATTTATTCATCTATTTATTTTATTTTTATTTTATTTCTACTTGTCCGGTTTTATTTTTATTTATTTATTTATTCATCTATTTATTCATTCATTATTTTATTTCTACTTGTCCGCTAGAAATGAAATAATAATTTTATTTTATTTTTCCGGTTCTATTATTATTTCTTTTCAGTGGCATTGCTCGCTGTCGTCAATCACCCGCGTGTTTACAATTAAATTGGATTTATAGTTGTATGGACGCAAATACACCCCGGCGAGCCAATACATTGAACATTCCCATACGTGTGGTTTGTGTATGTGTGTTGTGTTGTGTTTGTGAATGTGTGCGTGAATGTGTGTTTGTGAATGTGAATGTGTACGTGAATGAGAGTGTGGATGTGAGTGTGTGTGTGTGTGCGTGAATTTGAATGTGTACTTGCATGTGAATGTGTGTGTGTGTGTGTGTGTGTGTGTGTGGTGTATGTGTGTGTGTGTTGTGTGTGTGTGAATGTGTACTTGAATGTGAATGTGAGTGTGTGAGTGTGTGCGTGCGTGTGTGTATGTCTGTGTGTTTGTGTGTGTGTGTGTGTATGTGTGTGTGTGTGTGTGCGTGTGTGTGTGTGTGTGTGTGTGTATGTGTGTATGTGTGTTGTGTCCATGAATGTGAATCTGAGTATTTGTGTGTGTGTGTTCGTGTGCGTACGCGTGTGCGTGAATGCTAGTGCTTGCGTGTATGTGTGTGTTTGTAAGTTTATTAGCGTGTACCTCACCATTCGTACCTAGAATCGAAGAAAAAAAATATAAAGATAAAATCAAAATATATCAAACTATAGTGGAAACAGAAGATAGACTGGCAATTAACAGCTAAATGTTTTCATCCTCCTCTCGCGGCCGCCATCGCTGCTTCGGTGAAATGATGTAATAGTTTTTTTATTGTTCGGAAGTTTGATAACCTGTCTGCGGGAAAACAGTTAAGGGAAGGGGAGGGAGAGAGGAGGGAGAGAGGAGGAAGAGAGGAGAGGAGGGAGGAGGAGGGAGGGGAGAGAGGGGGAGAGAGAGAAAAGAGGGAGGGAGAGAGGGAGAAGAGGAGAGGAGGGAGAGAAACAGAGAGAAGGACAGACAGACAGACAGACAGATAGACTGACAGAGAGACTGAGCAAACACACACACACATAAACACAAACACACAAACACGCACATACAAACACGAAACACGCGCACACACACGCACATTGCACACACATTTGCCCACATTATGATCGTAAGAATGGCCGAGCTGGAGAAAGAGCGAGGTAATGTTTTCAATCTTCTGTATAGAAATCATCGCTCGTTAATGCATGCCCAGTGAGTGTAATGAGAACAGTAAAAGCTTTCTTGACGAGAAAATAATCGCTCGTTTTCTCTCTTTCTTTCGTTTTCTTTCTCTCGCTCGTTTGTTTTTTTTTTCTCTTTCTTGCTTTTTTTTCTTGATTTCTTTGTTTTTTTTTTTTTCTTTCTCTCTCTGTTTCTTTCTTTCTCTCTGTTTCTTTTTCTTTCTCTTCTCTCTCTCTCTCTCTCTTCTCTCTCTCTCTCTCTCTCTCCTCTCTCTCTCCCTCTCTCACTCTCTCTCTCTCTCTCTCTCTCTCTCTCTCTCTCTCTCTCCTCTCTCTCTCTCTCTCTCTCTCTCTCTCTCTCTCTCTCCTCGCTCTCTCTCTCCACCTCCTCTTTAAAGGATGGAGAAGAAGAAAATAGAAGAGAGGAAGAAGTAAGCGGAAGCGAGGAAAAAGAACATGAAGGAAAGGAATAAGAAAATGAAAGAGAGGAATAAACAAACGAAGGAGAGCAAGAGGAAAGCGAAAGAGAAAAGGAGAAGAAGAAAACAAAGAAAAAAGGAAATGGAGAAGAAGAATATGGAAGGAAAGAAATATGAAAAATAGCAATAAATAGCAACTAAAGAAACGAGATCCAAGGAAAAGAAAAATGAATTAGATAAAAAGGAGAGAAGCAGAAAAAATGAAGAATAAAAGGATAAAAAAGATATGAGAAAACGTAAAAGGAAGCGAAAGAAAAAAATGAAAGAAAAGAAATGTAAAATTGAAAAAGTAAAAAAAAAAAAAAAAAAAAAAAAAAAAAAAAATGCGAAGCAAAGCAAGATTAGATGAAGAAAAAGCAAGCGAAAGCAAGACGAAATGCAAGAAAAAATGAGACATGAAAAAAGTTTAATAAACAAGTAAAACCAAGAAAGTGCAAACAAAGTAATAAAAAAAACAAAAACTCAAATCAGGACGAAGGAAAATAAAAAAAAAACAAAACAAGACGCGGGAAGAAATATTAAATCGAGACCCCATTATCAAACGTAAAAATAAAGACGAAAATAAGTAGATTAAACAAGTAAGACCGAAAAAGTGCAAACGACAGCAATACGAAACAAAGCGAAAAAAAAATCAGAACGAAATGAAAATTAAAAAATAAGACAAAAGACAAGACGAAGGAAGAAATATTAAATCGAGACCCCCATTATCAAACGTAAAAAAAGACGAAAATAAGTAGATT
>NW_020869194.1:419021-450923 GCF_003789085.1 Penaeus vannamei
CTCTCCTCTATCCCTTCCTCTTTTTCCCCTCTCCCTCCCTCCTTTCCTTCTCTCTTTCGCTTCTGCTCTCTCTCTTTCTCTCTCTCTCTCTCTCTCTCTCTCTCTCTCTCTCTCTCATCTCTCTCTCTCTACTTCTCTCTCCTCTCTCTCTCGCTCTCTCTCTCTCCCCCCTCCCGCCTCCCCTCCCTCCTTCTCCCTCTCTCTCCTTCCATTTCTCCCCTGCCTCCCTCTCCCTCCCCTCCCCTCTCCCTCTCCTCTTCTTCTCTCTCTCCCCTCCCTGTCCTCTCCTCCTCTTGTCTCCCCTCTCCCTTTCCTGCTCCTCTCCTCTCTTTCCCTCTTCTCCCTCCCCTCCTCTCCTCTCCGTCTTCCTCCCTCCCTTCCCTTCCCCTCCCCCTCCCCTCCCTCTCCCTCTCCCTCCTCCCTCTCCCTCTGCCCTCTCTTCTCCTCCCTCCCTCTCCTTCTCCTCTCCTCTTTCCCTCGTCTCCCTCTCCTCTCGTCTCCTCTTCCCTCTCTCCCTCCCTCTTTGCGCGTGGGCGTCGCGTTCTTGCTGCTCTTCTTCCACTCCTCTCTCGCTCTTCTTATATCTCGTTGTGTTAGTTAGTCCGTCCCTTGATCGCTGTGGCCTGCCTTCTCCTCTCCTATCCCTCTCCTCCCTCCTTCCCCCTCCCCAATTCCCAAGATCTAATACTTACGTCGAGTGGTCATGTGTTCTTCCCTCCTCGGTTGCTGACATCTGCAGAATATCTTCGGGAAGTTAAAGACTGTGCCGTCGTACTTGGTCTCTCTCTCTCTCTTATCTCTCTTGTCTGGCTCCCTTCTCTTCTCTTTTATCTTCTTCTTTTCTGTTTAATTTGTCTTCCTCCTCTCTGTCTTATCTCTTTCTCTTCTCTTCTCTCTTTCTCTTCCTCTTCTCTTCTTCAACTCTTCTCTCTCTCTCGTGTCTCTTCTCTATCTTTCTGATGTCACTCTGTCTCTCTCTCTTTCTGTTTCTCTCTCCTATCCTCTCCTCTCTTTTCCTCTCTCTCACATATCTCTTCTGTAGTTTTCCCTTCCTCTCCCTCGCCCTCCACCCTTTCTCTTCCCAGCCATCTTATATCATATCGCTGATAAATATTTTAAATCGCCCGAAAATCCCGACCACCAGTTCCAAAACTCGTGCCTCGGAGAATAAAACGTTTTGAAAGTCTTGTGAATGCGTTGTTCCCTGGGGAGAGGACCGAAAGAGGGAGGGAGAGAGAGGAGAGGTAAGGGAGGAGAGGGGAAGGAGAGGGAGAGGAGAAGGAGGGAGAGAGTGAGCGGAGAGGGTGATGGAGAGGGTGGAGGGAGAGGAGGGGAGAAAGTGAGGGAGAGGAAGAGGGAGAGAGTGAGGAAAGGGAGAGGAAGAGGTGAGGGAAAGGGAGAGGGAAGGAGAGAGTGAGGGAAAGGAGAGGGAGAGAGTGAGGGAAAGGCGAGAGGAGAGAGTGAGGGAAAGGGGGGGGAGGATGAGGGAAAGGGTAGAGGGAGAGAGGAGGGAAAGGAGAGGAGAGAGTGAGGGAGAGAGGGGGAGAGAGAGAGAGGGACAGGAGAAAGAGGGCAGTGGAAGAGAAAGAGAGAGAGAAGGGTAGGAAATGATGTGAGAGGAAAGTATGTCCCGGTAAGGGAGAGATGGAGAGAAATAAAGGAGAGGAAAAAAGTTGGGGAAATGTTGCGGGCCCAAGCAAGCCGGGGGAAGCAGAAGGGGGATGAACCGAGGCAGAGAGAGAGACGGAGACTGACGAGCAGAGAGAAAAACGATAGGACTGGAGGAGACGCCAGAGGTGAGAGGGAGAGACGACCAAGGAGACGGAGAGAGTGTGAGGAGCGGAGGGTATGAAGAGGAGAAGACGAGAGAGGAGAGAGAAGAAGAGAGAGAGAGAGAGGAGAGAGATGAGAGAGAGAGAGAGAATGAAAGAAAGAAAGAAAGAAAAGAAAAGCAAAGAAAAGGTAAAGAAGAAAAGAAAGAGAGAAAGACTGATGGTGAGAAAGAGAGAAAAAAGAAAGAAACAGAAAAAAAAAACAAGGGAAGAAAAACCGAGGGAACGATGAAGCGACGAGCCAGCTGACCGAATCTTGGCCCGAAAAACCGCTTCTCCGCCCCCGTGTTTTCACCCCATCGCCCCGCCGTGAATTGCAGGGCAGGTTTAAGTCAGGTTTAACAGGAATATATCGTCGGTTGTGCTGACGTGGGGAAAGCAAGGGGGCAAGAGGAGGGGAAGAGGGGGGAAGGACGTAGAAGGGGGGATAAGGGTGGGGTGGTGGAAGGGGGTAGAAAGGGGGAAGGGACGGGAAGGGGGACAGAGGTGGGGTTGGAAGGTGTTAGGAGGGGAAAGGGTGGGGGTTGGAAGGGAAAGGGGGAATGGGGAGAGGCTAGGGGTGGGAGGAGGAGGAGAGAAAGGAGGTAGGGGGAGATAAGTGTTCAGATCTCTTAAAAGTTTTGGTATTGTATTGTTCAGGGCTTCATCCGGGATATTCCGGGGTAGGGGGCAGGGGGTAGGGATGGAGTACGGGGTTTATGCACATTTTCAACTTTATTCATAGTCTCATGTTCTCTCTTTTTTATCTGTGTTTGTTTGTCTATCAATCTGTTCGTGTATTCTGTGGGTACACGGATAGACTTATCGTTTATAAAGACGAAGATATCGATCTATCTCTCGTCTTCATTCTCACTTTCATTTCTACTTCTCTGCTTTCTCTCTCTTTCTCCCTTCCCTTCCTTCTCCCCTCCCTCCCTCTCCATTCCAACCCTCCCTCTCTCTCCTCGCCTCTCCATTCTCTCTTCTCCTTTCCATTCTTTCTCAGTTCAGATCACATTCGGCAGATCAGCGCCACCTGGCAGCCGCCATCCATAAAGATCGGGCGGAAATGGACTTGCAATGGATATCAACTTCCTGTTTCAGAGCGAGATATTTTAAGGGCGAAAAATAGCGGGGGAAGATAAGGCCAAGACGCGTCAGAAAGGAAAAGGGACGTTGCTGAACGTAGTACTTCGGTCGCTTCGTTTCGGTTTTATTTTTTGTGTTCGCACTCTCTCGTTTCGTTTTTTTTTTTCTTTCTTTCTTTCCTCCTCTCTTGTCCTTTATTTTCCCTCCTTCTCCTATTCTTTTTTTTCTTTTATCCTCTCCTCTCCTCTCTCCTTTCCACTCTCTCTACTTCCCTTTCTTCTCCTCCCCTACCCTACCTTACCCCTATTTCTCCTCTCTCCTCTCCTCTGCTCCTCTCCTTCCTCTCCTCTCCTCCTCTCCCTTCCTCTCCTCTCGTCTCCTCTCCTCTCCTCTCCTCTCCCTCCTCTCCTCTCCTCTCCTCTCCTCTCCTCTCCTCTCTCTCCCTTTCTCCTCTCCTGTCCTCTCCCCTCCCCTGCAGTCTTCTCTTCCCTTCCCCTTCCCTTTTATCCGGCACTCCCGAAACGGCCTGTTTGTCCATCGCCAGGTAAGGACAAGGCGGCCGGCGTGAGAGTCCCTTTCACTGACTGCAGGTAAAACCACAGGTAACCGTCTCAGCTGTCTCGTGTGTGGGGCGCTTTGGGTCTTCTTTTACTTTTTCACGGTTTGTTTTGTTTTCTTTCTTGCTGCGGGTTTTGTTTTTGTGTTTTCGTTTTGTTGTTTATGTCGTTGATGTATGACCAAAATTGAAGGATATACTGCAATGCATTCAGTATGTGTTAACACCCCTCCCCTCCATACACCCACACACAGACAGCACACATCACTCATTTCTCCTCTCTCTCTTCTCTCTCTCTCTCCTCTCTCTCTCTCTCTCTCTCTCTCTCTCTCTCTCTCTCTCTCTCTCTTCTCTCTCTCTCTCTCTCTCTCTCTTCTCTCTCTCTCTCTCTCTCTCTCTCTCTCTCTCTCTCTCTCTCTCGCTTTGTGTTTTTATCTGGGACGCTGGCACAGCTGGACCGCAGCTGTCCGCCAGACGAACGGCAAGGTGACGTCATACCACCGCACCTGCGAGGTCAGGAGATCAGACACTGGAATTAGTCGATTGATTAATTGAGAGAAGGGTCAGCGACGTAAGATTTGTGATTAAATAGAGAAAAAAGAAATAGAAATGGAGATTGAGATTAATTCGTAACACGGTCGAATGCAACATTAGCCCAACGGGGGCGGGGGGGGGGGTAATCGTTGCGTGTCGATCGTCATTTGTTTTCGGGAGGTAATGGAGTGTGTGAGGATGACCTTTGGCTGACCTCGGGCGTGAAGTATGGGTGGCGGGAATGGTATTGTAATCGAGGAGAAAGAGAGAGAGAGACAGAAAGGACAGAGAGGAAGGAGAGAGAGAGAGAGAGAGACCACACAACAGAAAGAGAGAGAACAGAGACGAGACGAGAGAGGAGAAGAGAGAGAGAGAGGAGAGAAGGGAGAATTTAGAGAGACACAAAATAAAATTGGAAGCGACAAACGGATGTGGATATGTGGATTGTAAAACATGTTTGTTGGCGAGAAATCATTTCCCTTGAAAATTCTGATTTATATGGGGATTAAACAAGGAAATTATGAGAAACACAAACCTAGGCCTATTTCCAACCTACTCCCTTTGCCGCGGTAGGCCTATTCACAAGGACATGTGATTCAGGGAAACAAATTAAACGGGGGAAAAAAGAATGTTTTTGTAGCGCGATCACGAAGCCAAGCGGGAGTCTGTCTGTCTGTGTGTCTGTCTGGCCGCACCGGGGAAAATGCTTTTTAGTTCACGTTTTTTTTTTTTTAACTCATTACGTCATGCAGCCGTCATGGGCGGAGGGGGGGGGGGGTAGGGAAGGGGGATAAAAAGAGGGGGTGTATGGAACTCACCCCCCCCCCCCCCATCCGTAGACCACTTTCGCTTCCGCCTGTCAGTGAAAATGGGCGAGATAGGGGCGCAGGGGGAGGGGGGGATGATAGTCATTCCGTACGGATTTTCAGAGAGACAGACAGACACGACAGGCAGACAGAGAAACAGACAGACGGAGAAACACAGGCAGAGAAACAGACATACAGACAGACAGGCAGAAAAAACAGACTGAGATAACTATATTTAGATATATGTAGAGAACATGTTTAAGCAAGAGCCGGGAGAGTCATAAATAAAAGTAATAACACGGAAGCTACATCCTTACATCCCTTGGATAAACATTTCTCTTAGCACAGTTACCGTCTGGGATTACCCCTCCCCCTCTCTCCGGTCTGGGATTACCCCTCCCCTCTCTCCCTCTCTCTCCCCTCTCTCCTCTTCCTCCCCCCCTCCCCTCCCTCCCATCTCTCCTCTTCCCTCTCCCTACTCTCCTTTTTCCTCTCCCCACTTCACTCTTCCTCCCCTTCCCTTCTTCCTCTCCCCCTCCTCCCCATCTCCCCTTATCTCCTTACTCTCCTCTTCCTCTTCTTCCCTTCTTCTCCTCTCCCCTCTCCCCTTCCCCTTCTCTCCTCCTCCCCTCCTCCTTCCCATCTTCCCTATTTCTCTCTCCCACTCCCCTCTTCCCTCTTCCCTCCCCTATCTCCCCCAGTCCTCTCTTCCCGTTTCCTTCTCCCCACTCCCCTCTTCCTTCTCCCCACACCCCTCTCTTCCTCTCCCTCCCCTTCTCTCCTCTCTCCCCTCACCCCAAGACACACACACAGGCGCCGCTGAAGTCATTGTAAATTTCCACAATGGTTCCTCGCCCCTAACACTTGTCTGGGGCGAAGAAAATGACAATGCAATTAGGAGAAAACACGGCAGTTGGGGAGGAAGATGTTCTTTTAGTTGTTTAAGGGGGGGCGTGGGGTTGTGAGGGAAGGAAGATGGGGGAAGGGGAGGAGGGGGTGGTAGGGAGGTTGGGGAAGGCTTATGGTATTGTGTGTAAGCGTTGATGTTTTTTATTATTATTGTTATTATTATTCATCTGTCGAGCTATCACATATACCACACACTTGCTTGTATATATAGTCGTGTCTATCTGTCTATCTGCTTGTCTGTCTGTCTTTTTATTTATTTATCGAGCGGTCGCATACACAAGCGCATAGTTGTCTGTCTATCTAGTCATCTTCCTGTTTTTCTATATATAGGCCTATGTATAAATTTTATAGGCATAGATAGATAGATAGATAGATAGATAGGACTGTGTATAAAAGTATGTGTGTGTGTGATTGCGTGTATGTTTGAATGACAAATAGTAGTGAAATCTACGAAATACAGAGCTTTAGATGTCTCTCTACACATGTCTGTATTTTCCGTATGGGGTTGCATATGAAATGTATATATATGAAAACTTGATAAACGAGGAAGGAAAACGAGAAGGAAAATAAAACCGAAAATGGAATACGGATACCTCCACCTCTCCTACTCCCCTCCCCTCCCACACTCACCCCACACCCCCACAGTCACCCCCACACACCCCTCCTTACAACCCTACACCCCCTATCTCCCCCACACCTCCCTCTTACACCCCAACACTCCCCCATCTCCCCCCACAATCCCATCCCAAACCCCCAAACCCCCCCCCCTGCCCCCCCACACCACCACCCCCCCACCCCCCTCTCCAACCCCCTCTCCACACAGTCACAAACAAGATCCTTTGAAATACGCTTTACACCGCTTAAAGGCCGCGAAGGGTTAAAAAGGACAGCGCAGCCTTCCAAGGGGTTTTAAAAGGGGGCGTGGCAGGTCTCGAGGGGGTAGGGAGGGGGAGGGGGAGAGGGTGAAGGTGAAGGGTCCTTGTCACAGGTATTCATGATCCATCAGCCTCGAGTGGCACTTGGGGGGTCGCGGAGGGTCATTGTTATGGTGATGGCTGACTACTTTCTTGTCCTTTTTATTTATTTTGTTGGATTATATTATTTATTTTTCTTTGTTGTCGTTTTTGGTTTGGTTTGTCGTGTCTGATTACTCTTTTGTTATTTTTTATTTGTTGTTCACTTATTTATTTGTTTATTTTTTATATTTTTTTGTCTTTGGTTTGTCGTTCTTTTTATTCACATTTTCTCTTCCTTCTTCGTCGTCTTCGTTTTCATCTTCTCAACCACCCTTCGCATCTTGACATCAATCAGAAGCAACACATCTTTTGAGGTCATCTTGTAAAATCGTTTCCACTACTTGTATTTCTTCCTTCTCCCCTTCTTTTGCTTCTGCTGCTCTCATCCTTTTCTCTTTTTCCTTCTTCTCTTCTGCTTCTCTTCCTCCTCTGCTACTAATTTTTCGTTCAGTTCTGCTTGTACTTCTTCGTTCTTCTCTTCTGCTTTTACTTCTTCCTTTCTTCTTCCTTCTCCTCTTATGCTACTCATTTTCCTTCTCTTCTGCTTCTACTACTTCCTTATTCTCTTCTGCTTTTACTTCTTCCTTCTCCTCCTCTTCTACTTCTACTTCTTCCTTTCTTCTTCGTTCTCCTCCTCTTCTGATTCTACTACTTCCCTCTTCTCTTCTGTTCCTACTCCTTCCTTCTCCTCTGTTTCAATTACACCATCATCAACATTATGCTTTATCGCTGTGATGTCTTCCACAACAAACCTCGAATCGAATAGCGAAGTGGAATGGTGGAATTAGGGAAAGTATGTATTTACGTTCAAAATTTATGCTTTTACGCTTTCCATTTCGATTAAAATGGGCAAAATATCCCGGTGGAAATTTGCGTCGCGTCATTGTACGTTAATTGCAGGCTATTTGGGTGTTGCATTCGTTATGCACTTCGAAAGCAGGTGGCGTAATGGTGGTAATGATAACGATGTAGAACTAACGAAATCGGCGATAGCGACGGGAAATGATAGTGATGTTGATAATTCGGATGACGGAAGGTGGCGATGTCGAAACAATCTGAACCCAGATTTTTTTTTTTTTTTTTTGGGGGGGGTGTCATTTCGTCACTTCAAACGTTCGAATTTGGATCGACGTGATCGCGGCGCTGAGACATGACTCGACACGACCGCTCGCCCGTTACCAGGAAAGGCTCCCGTAAACGTTTTACTTGGGAGTCTAACGTTTTATTTTAGCTTTTTATTTTCTCTGGTGTTGAAAGAGTTTGTTAACTGACTGGATGCTACGGTGGGAATGGAGTGGGTTGGTGGGTGAGTGAGTAAGTGGGTTGCTTGGTTGCGTGAGTGAGATATATGAGAGAGAGTGATGATAAGAAATGATACAGTGCATGGGGGAGAGAGAGGGGAAGAGGGAAGAGGGGTGATTGATGATAAGAAATAATACAGTGCATGGAGAGAGAGGGAGAGGGAGAGAGAGAGAGAGAGAGAGAAAAGAGAGAGAGAGAGAGAAAGAGAGAGAGAAGAGAGAGAGAGAGGGAGAGAGAAAGAGAAAGAGAGGGAGGGAAAAGAGAAGAGAGGAAGAGAGGAGAAGAGAGAGAGAGAGAGAGAGAGAGAGAGAGAGAAAGAGAGAGAGAGGAATAATTAGAGGAAGAGAGCATGGCATAAAAAGCGAAAACAAAGAGGGATCCGCCAGTGAATAATAATAAAAAAAACGTAGAAAGAACAGCGAAAATATGGAAACGGGAACAAAAGGACGTAGAGAGAATGGAGAAAAAAAATCCCTAAATGCACACTGAACCACGGAGATAGCAAGAGACGGAAAAAAAGGGTGGAAGGAAGGAAGGAAAGGGGGAGGAAACGAAGCTTAAATACGGGTTGTGGAAATGAGAAACTCTCCCTTGCCATTCTCTCCGTTGTCATTGTTTCGAATGGGGTGGGGGTGGGGGGGGGGTGGGGGGTGAGAAGGGAGAGAGGGGGATAGAGAGTGCCCTGTTTCACTCACCCTTTCCCTCTCCTTCTGTCTCTCTCTCTCTCTCTCTCTCTCTCTCTCTCTCTCTCTCTCTCTTCTCTCTCTCTATCTATCTATCTATCTATCTATCTATCTATCTATCTATCTCTATCTCTATCTCTATCTATCTCTATCTCTATCTCTATCTCTATCTCTATCTCTATCTCTATCTCTCTCTATCTCTCTCTCTCTCTCTCTCTCTCTCTCTCTCTCTCTCTCTCTCTCTCTCTCTCTCTTCTTCTCTGTATCCTCTTTCTTCTCTTTCTCTTTTCTCTCTTCTCCTTCCATTCCTCTTCTCCCTTCTCCTTCCCCCCCAGAGAGCGTGAGCGCCACAGGGAAACGGCCTTGAACGGCGCTTGCAGGCGAGATCACCGTAACCGCCCAAAGCAAAGGCAAAAATCGCATTGAACAATATGCTTAACAGTGCATAGAGCTCCCCCCCCTTCCCCCCTTCCCCCAAACCCCTCTCCCTCTCTCTCTCTCCCTCCCGCGGTGTCTGACTCACCAGTAACTTCGTTCCTTTAGTTAGAGAGAGGATTTGAAATCTAGTTTATTTATTTGTTTATTTATTTATTGTTTTGTTTCGTGAAATTTTGGGGATTTTTGTCTTTTCTGCCTCTTTGTACTTATATATCTATGGATCTATTTATTTGTGTTGTATGTATGTATGTATATGTATCTCAATGCATACATATATACACATGCATATGCACGCGCACTCGCACATACAGACATATATATATATATATATATATATATATATATATATATATATATATATATATATATATATATATATATGAGATTCGCCACGGTCGAATTGTGTTGATTCCTCTTCACGGTGTTTATGAGGTTGTTCATCTCCCCGGTCTGACTCCGGTTTATTGCCATTTAAAATTTTTGATGGAGTGACTTTTTGCGCCGTTCGTCGAGTCGGGGAGTCGGGGGGGGGGGGGGGGGAGCGATAAGGGGAATAAAAATAAGAGATTGCCCAGAGAGTGAGGAAATGGAGGTGGGGTGGAGGAGATGGAGATAGAGGTGGAGGTGGGGTGGAGGTGATAAAGATGGAGGTGATGAGGTGATGGTGTGGTGGTGGGAGGAGATGGAGGTGATGAAGATAGAGGTGTTGGTGGTGGTGGAGGAGAGATGGTGGGTGAGAGTGATGGTGGTGGAGGAGATGGTGGAAGTGATGGAGGTGGAGGTGGAAGAGGGGAGGATGGTGGGGAGGTGTGGATGAAGTAAGATGGGTTGAATAGTAGATATTACATATTTACATATTGATAGATAGTATATTCATAAGTAAATATTATTGGTGCAGTTATTGGTAGATAGATAAATAGGTATACTATTGGTATATAGATAAGTAGATATCTTACTGTTGATAGATAAATAGCTATATTTATTAGTCGATAGATAAATAGGTATACTATTTTTTTATAATAGGTATCCTTATTGATCGATAGATAAATAGGCATACTTTTTTTGGTCAATAGACGAATAGGTATACTTATTGGTCGATAGGTAAATACACCGTAAACCACCGGCTAGTTAGACAGATGGCTGCAATAGACAGACAGACAGACAGACAGACACCCACACGCAGGACCCCCGGCGACTGCAATATCGGACCAACAGCTGGGCGGACCAGCGGAATAATGGAGGGACAGACAGAGTGATGGATTGATGGAGATAGACATCCGTGCCTCGCCGCCCGTGTCAGATCCCCGCCCATGGGGTGTGGGGAGGATGGGGGTGGGGGGTTGGGGTGGGGTGGGTGTTGGTGGAGTTGGGGTTGGTGGGAGCGGGTGTTGTATGTGGGGGTAGGGGTGTTGGTGGAGGTGGGGTGTTGGGGGTGGTAGGGGGTTGGTGGGGGGTGTTGGGGGGGTTGGGGAGATAGAGGGTGGGGAGGGATGGGGAGGGGTAGACTTCCATTAAGTCTCCGGGTCACGGATGTTGGCTTCATTACCTTCGGCGTCATCACTGCCCCATTAACGGATAAAAACGGGGGATTGGCTCTATCCGGATAAAAGATAGAGAGAGATGATGATGGGTGATAAATTTGCGCATTCTATCTCTTCTCTCTCTCTCTCTCTCTCTCTCTCTCTCTCTCTCTCTCTCTCTCTCTCTCTCTCTCTCTCTCTCTCCTCTCTCTCTCTCTTCTCTCTCTTTCTCTTTCTCTTTCTCTCTTCTCTTCTCTCTCTCTCTCTCTCTCTCTCTCTCTCTCTCTCTCTCTCTCTCTCTCTCTCTCTCTCTCTCTCTCTCTCTCTCTCTCTCTCTCTCTCTCTCTCTCTAAGACACATGCACACAGAGACATATACATTCATGCACATACATATGCACATACATGCATATATACATATATACATAAATTCATACATGTATGAATTCATACATATAGACATACATATATACATACATATATACATATATGCATACATATATACACACGCACGCGCGCGCGCGCGCGCGCACACACACACACACACACACACACACACACACACACACACACACACACACACACACACACACACACACACACACACACACACACACACACACACACACACACACACAAATAAAACATACGTATATAGACAGACAGACAGACAGAGTGATGGGGGGGGATAGAGACGCCGCCACATAGACAAATAAACTTTGAGCCTTATTAAGTCAGGAAAGTCTGTTCCGCTGATTCATGGTTTATCGATAAACAGTGACGTGACAGGCGCTCGATAAGGTCAGATGAGGAAAATAATAATGGGAAGAAATAAGACAGGGGGGAAGAAGAAAGGGAAAGAGGAAGGGTAGAGGAAAAACGAATGGGAAGGAGGAAGGGTAGGACGATAGCGAAAGGGAAGAAGGAAAGAACAGGAGGAAAATTAAATGGAAAGAGGAAGAGTATGAGGAAAAATTAAAATGAAAGAAGAGTAGGAGGAAAAGGAAAGAGAAGAATGAAAGGCAGGATGAAAACGAAAGGGAAAGAGGAAGAGTAAGAGAAAAACGAAAATGAAAGAGCAAGAGTAGGGGGAAAACGAAAGAGAAGAAAGAAAGGCAGAAGAAAAAAATGAAAGGAAAGAGAAAGAGCAGAAAAAAAAACGAAAAAGAAAGAGAAAGAGCAGAAAAAAACGAAAAAGAAAGAGGAAAGGCTGGAGGAAAACGAGGAGGAAGATCCAGGAAGACGTCCAGTCCGCTTCCTAAACGCGATCTCCTGTTGTGTTCGTGCGTGTGCGCGTGCGTGCGTGCGATCAACAAACAATAGCGTACACGATCAGACTCGCTGACGTCGTTAGTGCTACTTCCTCATCCCACGAACCCTTATGCCCCCCTGCTTTTAAGGCTATATTACCTCGCTCCCCGGCCTCTCCATCTCGGAGGGAGAGACCGGGAGGGAGGAACCGAGGGATTTTGATCTTTATGCTCCGCTGGCATAAGGTCCATTTCTAGCCGATGCCGCTTCTCCATCCAGCCAGGTGATTGGCGAGATTTACCTGTCCATGAGGAGTCCTTCCAGGTCATCAGGGCGGCCACTCAGGTGCAATTGAGAGCTTGCGTGGTGAGTGAGGGGAGGGAGGGAGGGGAGGGGAGGGGGGAGGGGGAGAGGGGGAGGAGGGAGAGTGAGGAGAGAGTGAGGGAGGAGGGGAGAGGAGGTGAGGAGGGGGGAGGGAGAGTGAGGGAGGAGGGGAGAGGAGTGAGGGAGGAAGGTGAGGGGACAGTGAGGGAGGTGGGGCAGCGGGTGCCATGAGCAGCAAAGTAGTTGAGGATATGTGATGCAAGGGGGACGAGGAAGCAACGATAGTGATAAGGAATGGAACGAGGAGAAGGAAGGAAGCACACGAGGAAAACGGACTAAAAATCTATAACTTTAAAGCTGAATTATAGAATTAAGTAAAATGCATGTAACAAAGACGCTTAGTACACAAATACGCGCGTACGCATGTACAGGTATACAGGCATACCTGGAAATCATTACAGGCCGCAACGAAGCACAATGGTAATGAGAATGATGATTTAGGGGGTAGAGGGGGAGGAGGCAAAAATGAGAGAATTATAAGAAGAATGATAACGATAATAAGCACAACAAAGAAAATACGCAATACGGAGAGGGCGAGATGTCACAAAAGGCGTACTGTCTAAGCGTGTTTTATGGGAGTCCAAATGGGGGGTGAAGGTGAAGGGTGAAGAGGGGACGAAAGGGGAATAGCGAAGGGAGGGCGAGGGGGAAAGGGGAGAACTAGGAGAGCAAATGAGGGGTGAGGGTGAAGGGGGAAGGCCAGGGAGGGGAAGGGGGGGGGTTCTCGGAGAGCGAATGAGGGTTAAGGTGAAGAGGGACGAAAGGGGAATAGCGGGTGGGGGAGAGATGGGAGAGAGAATGAGGGGTGAGGGGGAAGGGTGAAGAGGGGACGAAAGGGGAATAGCAAGGACGGGAAGGGGAAAGGGGGGAGGGGGAAACTCGGAGAGCGAATGAGCGAAAAAAGAGACTTTAATGCAAGTATGGATGTGCGTTGCGCGGGGGAATCGCAAATTGCCGAGTGAAAGTTCGCTGTTTGTTTCCTCTTGGTTCCGACAAGAAACAAATGGTGTTTTTTTTTTCTCCTCTCTTGGTTTAACCGCTTTTCCCCCCGCGTCCTTTGTGCATTTATTTGTTTACTTTTTTTTTGTCTTGCATCATTTATATTCTCGTTTATGTATCTTTTTTTTTCGGTTTCCTTCTCTTCTCACGTCCTCTGTGCATTTGTTTATTTACTTTTTTTTGTCTTGCATCATTTATATTCTCGTTTATGTATCTTTTTTTCTTGTTTCCTTCTCTTCTCACGTCCTCTGTGCATTTGTTTATTTACTTTTTTTTGTCTTGCATCATTTATTCTCGTTTATGTATTTTTTTTTCTTGTTTCCTTCTCTTCTCACGTCCTCTGCATTTGTTTATTTACTTTTTTTTTTGTCTTGCATCATTTATATTCTCGTTTTGTACACTTTATTTTTGTCTTGCATCATTTATATTCTCGTTTATGTATCTTTTTTTCTTGTTTCCTTCTCTTCTCACGTCCTTTGTGCATTTATTGTTTTTTGTCTTCCGTCATTTGTCTTCTCTTTAATTTCGCAATGATAATTACGTGTTTTTATTTGCATTTTCCGTTATTTTATATTTATACATCTAATTTATCTGTAATACTTTCCGCGTCCTTTCTTTTCTCCGTCTTTCTTACCATTATTATTTGATTATCGTTTTGATTAGTTTTATTTATTTTCGTACCATTTTTTTTTATTTTCTTCCTTTTTTTACTCTCTGCTCCTTTCCTCGTTTTTACCCCTTTCATCTCTACTCCCCCTTTTCCATCCTCTTCTCTCTCTTCCCCTGTCTCGCTCCCCCTCTTTTCCTTCCCACCTGCCTTCTCTTTCTCCTCTTTCCCGTCGCCCCTCTCCCGACCGGAAGTTGCAAATTTCTCTCTCTCTCTCCCTCTCCTTCACTCTCCCCCTCCTCTCTCCTCTCTCTCTCTCTCTCTCTCTCTCTCTCTCTCTCTCTCTCTCTCTCTCTTCTCTCTCTTCTCTCTCTCTCTCTCTCTCTCTCTCTCTCTCTCTCTCTCTCTCTCTCTCTCTCTCTCTCACCTCTCCTGTGCGTGAGGGCCGGAAGCCGGTGCAAGGCCTGCTAGATGTACATAACCTGTTTTGTTTACTTACCGTTATCTGTTTATTTTTTTTCCTCTTTTTTCTTTTTTTTTCTTCCTCTGCTCTCTCACTGTCTTTTATATTAGTTCTCCCGTTTTGGAAGGGCCCCGCAGCTCGCAGGATGTGGGGCCGGTCACTCGCAGAACCACTCGGGCTAATTTTACCATGTGGCCATATATGTAGGTCTCTGCATAGGAGCGAGGGCATGCGTTGTGTTTTTTTGTTTTTTGTTTATTTTTTTTTTAAAGATTCATTTGGGGTTGCCCTAGTTTTGCCTCTCCCTCGTCTCCTCCCCTCCCTCCCTTCCCCCAGCACGTGCCTATTTTGTTTGTTTGTTTGTGGATTGCTGATTGATTTTATATTGTTTGTTTCAGTTTATCCTTTTTTTCGGGTGGGTGTCTTTCGATATCTTTATTTTTTCCGTCTTCTTTCTAAGTCTTTCATTTTTATTTTCGTCTTTTCTCTCGTTTCCTCTCGCACTCGCTCTCACACTTACACTTACCTCACACATGCTCATACTTACGCTTCTCACGCACACACTCTCACACTCATACGGCCATATACACACACAACTCCGCACTCTCGCCCCGTGTATCCACTAATTTCGCTCGTGCAAATCGAAGAGAGATTTCAGGAAGGAACGCTCGCATATTTTCAACACTTCGGTCCGCCAATTTCGCGATATTTCTGCCCGTGGAAAGGTCGCAGGCCATCCTGAGAAAAATAAACAAACAAAGAAAACGGGCGAGAGAGAGAGAAAAAAAAAACGAAGGTCGACTGAGCAAATGTGGCTAGCGGTTTAAATGGCGTTAATTGATTTTTTTTTTTTTAATCTTCTTTCTTTTTCTTTTTTTCGGTTTGGCATTTTGTTTGTTTTGTGTTAAGTTTTGGGGGGATTGGTAAGGAGGAGGAAGAGGGAGAGAGAGAAGAGATAAGATGATCATACGTTTTAGCTTCCCTCATTCATTCAATCACTCTCACTCTCACGCTCTCATTCTCTCTCTCTTTCCCTCCCTCCCTCCCTCCCCACATCCCCCCGCTCCTTCTGTTCCTATCTTCCTCCCTACTCACTCCCTCCCCACTCCCCACTCCCACTCACGCATTGATTCACTCCCACAGCCTACGTATTCCGAGTATCTCCACTCTGCCGAGAGAGAGAGAGAGAGAGGAGGAGAGAGAGAGAGAGAGAGAGAGAGAGAGAGAGAGAGAGAGAGAGAGAGAGAGAGAGAGAGAGAGAGAGAGAGAGAGAGAGAGAGAGATGTGTGTGTGTGAGTGTAAGAGTGTGAGTGTGTGAGCGAGTGTGTGTATGTGTTAGGAAGGTGGCGGTGCAGCTGGTCAGGAGAGCGACGACCTCTGGCGAATTCCGAAGGTTTTCTGATCCAAAACCCGCTTCCGCTCGCCCCCTTCTTCGCCCCCTCCCCTTGCTTATTCCCCACCTCCCACCCCCTACCTCTCCTTCGCCTTCTCTCCCTTTTCCCCATTTCCCATTCCCTACTACGTGCTTCTTCCCCTACATACCTTCCTCCCTTTCATACTCCTAATCTCTTTTCTTCCCTTCTTATTCCTCTTCCACCTCTTCCTCCTCTTCCTCCTTCTCCTCCTATACCTCCTCCCTCCTTCCTTCCCCCTTCCCCCTTCCCTTCCTCCTCCCTCCTCCCTCCTCCTCCTCCTCCTCCTCCTCCTCCTCCTCTTATTCCTCCTCCTCTCCTCCTCCTCTTTCTCCTCTTTTCCACCTCTTTCTCCACTTCCCTTCTCCCCTCACCCCATGTCTGTATTGTGTCCTCATGTCGCTTCGTGCTGTTCCCGTTTGTCTGTAAGCGGGTTGGCGATGTTAATAAATACTGTGTGTGTGTGTGTGTGTGTGTGTGTGTGTGTGTGTGTGTGTGTGTGTGTGTGTGTGTGTGTGTGTGTGTGTGTGTGTGTGTGTGTGTTGTGTAGCTGCTTTTTTTTTATACACAACATAAATCCGCGTTACTTGACGTTAATTATAGCCGACGCCTAGATAATCGTCTCTGGCATATATCACCACTTTCCGCGGATACAAAAAGGTGGCGCAGTCAGGATGGATATAAGTAGGTGTTTTGTCCTTTCTTTTTCCCGCCCATCCCCTCCCTCCCTTCTATGTTTACCTTTTTCCTTCCCTCCCCATGTTCCCTTTTTACCTCCCTCCCTCCGATATTCCCTTCCTCTCTTCCTTCCTCCATGTTCCCTTCCTCTCTTCCCTCTTCCCTCCTCCTCCCTCCTTCCTCCCTCTAATTGTCCCCTCCTTCCCCCTCCCTCCCTCCCTCCATCTCCCGCTGATCACGTGACAGGTCGTGATGGAGAAGTCTGTATCCTCGACAGCACGCTAATTGCTCCCCTGTCGCGGGTCGTCTTGATTTTTGCTTTTGAATTTTTATATTTTTTTATTTTTCGATTTTAAAGAAAGTGCATCATGTAAGCCTTGGAACGTTTTCTCCTAATATTTGAGATTGTAATTTGTTTGCATATGTTAATCCGCATGTATATTTTTCTCGTTTAAAGCCCCCCCCCAAAAAAAAAAAAAAAAAAAAATATACTTTCATAAGCAATGTTTTCACCTAATTCAAGAAAAACATTTTTATTTTTTTTTATCCATCGGTTGTATTTCCAAGGTGCCCGGGACGTGATGCCATCCGGTGGTCCGTTATTAAACTCGGCGACATCAAAAGGTCAACCAGAGTGAAACGTGGCTGGCCGGGACCGTAGAGTTTCGCGCCGGTCGTTGTCTGGAGGAGTTTGTGTGGTTGGGCTGAAGTGTTGCGCTGAATCATCTTATCCGTGTTTTTTTTTTTCGTTATTTGTGTCATTTTTATCATTATTGGAGTTTTCATTTTCGCTGTTATTCTCTATTTTACCTTTACACTTTTTTATTTTATTTTGTTGGTATCACTTATCTTTACGTTTTTTTATATTCGTTATTAGTGTCACTTTTTATAATTAGGAGGATTTTCATTATTGTTGTTAGTATCAATTTTACCTTTATCATTGTTTCGTTTCGTTGTTAGTGTCAGTTTTACTTCTACATTTTTTATATTTACGGTGTTAGTATCAGTTTTATCTTATTTTTCGTTCTAGTATCAATTTTACCTTTGCCGTTTTTATTTTATTGTTAGTATCATTTTTATCTTATTTATCGTTCTAGTATCAATTTTACCTTTGCCTTTTTTATTTTATCGTTAGTATCACTTTTATCTTTACCGGGTTTTGTTATTTACGGTGTTAGAATCACTTTTATCAGCATCATCATCGGAATAAATGCGCTGTTTTATATTCATGAGTTTAATGGAAAGAGAGCTGTATGTATCGCATTTAGGTATAAATTGACTTTGATCATATGCGTAATTGCTACATCAGCTGATTTACAATGTATATGCGATTTAATGTTATGAATACGGTTATAGATATATCATTTATGGCAGTGATTATAATTCGCCGGTAACCCTGGCATACTAGAAATATTAAGTGTGATGAAGCATCCTCAGACAGACTTTTGCCTCTTTTCTTTCTCGTCTTCCTCTTCTTCTTGTTTTTAAGTCTTTCTTCATGTCTCTCTTCTCTCTGTCTTTCTCTCTAACCCTCTTCTTTTTTTATCTTTTTCCTTTTCCCTCTTCCCTCCCTTCCCTCCCTCCCTCCCTCCCTCCCTCTTCCCCTACCTCCCTCCCCTCCCCCTCCCTCCCTACTCCCTCCTCCCCCTTCCCTCCCTCCCTCCTCCCCCTTCCCTCCCTCCCTCCTCCTCTCCTCCTCCTTCCTCCTCTCCTCCTCCTCCCTCCCTCCTCCCTCCCCTCCCCTCCCTCCCTCCTCCCCTCCCCTCCCTCCCTCCTTGTCTACCCTCCATAAGTCATTCGTTTCCGATCGTTCCCCGCGGCAACGTCAGAATAACGCATTCTTTGAACCCAATTACATGAGGCCTAATTTTAAACGACGGGCTACCGCTGTACATTAGGCATGCCGTATGACGCATAAGGAGGGGAGGAGGAGGGAGGGGGAGGGGGGGAGGAGGAAGGAGGAGAAGGAGGAGGAGGAGGAGGAGGAAGGGGAGGAGGAGGAGGAGGAAGGGGAGGAGGAGGGGGGAGAGGGGGGGGAGGGGGAGAGGAGGAGGAGGAGGAGGAGGAGGAAGGGGAGGAGGAGGAGGAGGAGGAGGAGGAGGAGAGGAGGGAGGAGGAGGAGGAGGAGGGGAGGAGGAGAGGAGGAGGGAGGAGGAGAGGAAGAGGAGGAGGAGGAGGAGGAAGGGGAGGAGGAGGAGGAGGGGAGGAGGAGGAGGAGCGGGAGGGAGGAGGAGGAAGGGGAGGAGGAGGAGGAAGGGAGGAGGAGGAGGAGGAGGAGGAGGGGAGGAGGGAGGAGAGGAGGAAGGAGAAGGAGGAAGGAGGGAGGAGGAGGAGGAGGAGGGGAGGAAAGAAGGAGGAGGAAGGGAGGAGGAGGAGAGGAGGAGGAGAGGAAGGGAGGAGGAGGGGGTGGGCGGGCTTGGGGTGGTGGAAAGGAGTGGGTTGGGAGTTTTGGGGTTTTGAGGAGAAGGAGGGAAAGTAGAGAGGGTAGAATAGGGGTTTGAAGGGGAAGGGGGAAAGGGTAAGGAGGGTTTGAGGATGAAGGAAAAGTAGAGAGCGTAGATTAGAAATGGGGTTTGAAGGGGCGAAGGGGAAAGGGTTGAGTGGAAAGGTTGTGGTTATGGAGTAGTTGGAAGGAGAAAAAAGAAAAAAAGGGATTGGGTTGAGATGGAGGGGGAAGAGAAGAAATGGTATTTGAGGGAGAAATAGACTGTGGGGAGATATGGTGGGATAGAGAGCGGGGGGGGGGGGTTGGTCGTTGTGGCCGGAGACCCAAGGGGACGTTAAATGATAATTCCCCTTGTAAACCATAGGACGATTTGCATAATTAGGCGTCGCGTCTTTGGGTGGTGGATTTCGCTGCCGTGTTGTTTGTTTATTTGGGCGGTTGGGAATTTTTCAAGGTCCGGCGAAGGTTGGAATGTTGAGTGGTGATGATTCGTCGTCATCGTCATTATTATCGTCGTCGTCGTCATCGTCGTCATTCATCGTCGTCGTCATCATCAATCATCATCATCATCATCATCATCATCATCATCATCATCATCATCATCATCATCATTACCACCATTAATTCCACCACCCACCATCATCACCACCCACCACCATGCACCACCACCACCACCACCACCGTCACACGATCACATCATCATCACCCATCATCCATCATCATCATTCATCATCGTCCATCATCATCCATCATCATCACATCCATCATCGATCATCATCATTACCACCATTAATTCCACCACCACCATCATTCACCACCACCCATCAATCATTCACCATCACCACCATTGATAGTAAACTGTATGTACTACATCTTAGGACTTAGGGTTGTACCGTAGATAATGGGGGGGGGGCTTTATCGTTTTTTGTGAATGGCGGTGACATGGGCTCGCAGCAGAGGTTCTAGTACGTTCGCCTCGGTGTGTGACCTTGAGGATTGTCGGTTGTGTAGTTGTCGTTGTATTTGTTGTAGGTTGTAGGTTTTTAGAGATAATTTTATATCTGTGATTACATTTTTTTAAAGTGTTTGTGCATTTGCGTTGTTTTTATTCTTGTGTTGTGTTTGTTTATGTGTTTGCGTTATTATCATTATTACTATTATTATTACTATTGTTAGTTATTTTTTATATTATTATTGTATAATTACTATGATTACTATTATTATTATTATTATTATCATTATATTTTCACTTCATTTCTATTCCCCATCAGATCATCCCCTCTCCTCCACTCCCCCAACCCTCAACCCCCAACCCCACCCCGCCCAACCCCCTATCCCGGCGTCGTCATCGTAACAATGGTCAGCGTGGGCGGTTGTTAAGAGCTAAAAGTTATTTGACGAGGGCAGTAGAGCGGTTGGGATAATTATTTGTTATTTTTTGTTGTTGATTTTGTGGAGAACAATTTGGAGAACATGACGGATGTTTGTTAGGGAGGGCGGGTGGATAGAAGGATGGGGGTAAGGGAGATTGATTGGGGGAGGTTGGGGGGGTGTTTGGTGGAGAGGGGATGGAGTGTTGGGGGGACAGGGGGTGGAATTTGGAATTGGAAGATAGGTGTGTTGGATGCGGGGGGGGGGTGATTAGGGTATTGTTCTCTTTCGTTCTCTTTTTTCTCGTTTTTGCTTCTCTTCGTTTTCTCACTCTTTTTCTCTTGTTTTCTCTCCCTCCCTCCTTTTCGCCTGCCTTTCTCTCCCTGCTCCTTCCTCTCCTTCCTCCCTCCCCCTCCCCTCTCTCTCTCCTTCCTTCCCTCCCTCCGTTCCTCCCTCCCTCCCCCCCTGTCTCCCTCCGCCCCTCCCCTCTCCCTGTCTCCTTCCTCCCTCCCTCTTTCCCCTCCCCTGTCTCCCTTCTCCCTTCCTCCTCCCTCTCTTTTTATTCCAGCTTTGGAGGGTGGTTCGCGCCAATGCGGGCGCGCAGTGCTGTCCCCAGAAACCCTAAAGTGCCTAATCTGTACCTAATATCTCGCCGCGAAGCCTTACGAGCTGTTGTGATTTGGGGGTGGGGGGTAGGGGGGGGCTCAATGGCGGTTGTGAATGAGGATGTGGTTGTGGTTGGTGGTTGGAGGGAGTGGGTAATGTGGGGAAGAAAGGAGGACAGTGTTTACACATGCACGCAAATACGTGTACGCACACACACACGCACACACACACACACACACACACACACACACACACACACACACACACACACACACACACACACACACACACACACACACACACACACACACACACACACACACACACACACACACACAAGCAAACAGATTTATATGCAAATACATATATATATATATATATATATATATTATATATATATATATATATAATATATATATATATGCATGCATGTTTGTATGTATGTATGTGTGTATGCATTTATTATTTTATATGTTTATATTATATGTACTCAGATAAATAGCAAGATAGCTAGATAGATACATAAATAGATAGATAAATAGATAGAGAGAGGGAGCAAGATTAAAACGTTGTCTTTTCTTATCTTCTTCGGCAAGATTAAATTAATTTCTAAAAACTTTTTTCTCTTAATTTCCTTTTTTTTCGTTTTAGAGATGGTAAACAGTGTGCAAGGGAGGTGAATGCATCATTAAACATAATTAGGAAAATCCTTTTTTCCTCTTTTTTTTATTGAAAACTCCGGAGCGTCAACATGTAGTTCTTATAAACTTTGCATATTTGATAACAATGAGGAAGGTTAAAAGCAACAAGATTGTTTTTCTTCTTCTATTCGTACCTTTTTTATTCTTTTATTTTTTATTTTTCCATCTCTCTCCCTCCCTCCCTCCCTCACTCACTCACTCACTCACTCACTCACTCACTCACTCACTCACTCACTCACTCACTCACTCACTCACTCTCATTCTCTCTCCTCTCTCTCTCTCTCATCTCTCTCTCTCTCTCTCTCTCTCTCTCTCTCTCTCTCTCTCTCTCTCTCTTCCGTCTCTCTCCTCTCCTCTCTCTCCTCTCCTCTCTCGCTCCTCCTCTCCTTCCTCTCCTCCTCTTCTTTCTTCTCCTCTCTTCCCTCTTTTTTCTCTCTCTCCCATTCTCCCACCATCCTAGGAAAGGACGGAGAGAATGAATGAGTTGAGAGAGAGAGAGAGAGAGAGAGGAGAGAGACGAGAGAATAGAGAGACGAGAGAGAGAATGAGATGAGAGAGAGAGAGAATAGAGGGGGGTTGAGAGAAAGGGACACACCGATAGCTAAGGAAAAAGAGGATAATAGATGAACGAGGAAAGAGCAGTTAGGTAGGGAAGATTAACACATATTAGAGAACCGGCGGGAACTCCTGTGACTACTAAAAGAGAAAAGCCGCCAGTAGTCATCAAAACTTCACTTTCACTTCATCTCGAGGGCGATGTCACTTTCGTAACACCTCCCCCCCCCCCTTCCCCCCCCCTTCCCTTCCCCCCCCGAATCCGTTGCCCGGCCTGGGAATATTACCGTTGACGGGATGATTGACAGGTCGCTCCTTTGACCTTCCCGGCGAGAGGACTGTAAACAAATACCCCCCCCCCCACACACCACCTCCCCCCCCGCCTGCCCGGAACCTGTCTTTCGCCCCCCAAGCCCTAGGCATTTCCCCCCCCCCCACACACCACACAGCCACCCCTAGATATTCTTCTCCCAACTGCCTTACCCTGAATACCCACCTCCCTCCCCTCTTACGAGTACCACCACCCCTCCCCCCTCCTTGTCCCAAATACCCTCCTAGTCTTACCTACGGATGAGGTTATTTAGGGAAAGGGGGTATAGGAGGGGGAGCGAGAGGAGGGGGTGAGCTGTGATTGACTGACATGTGAGGGTCATGACTTTCCCCCTCCCCCCCCTTGTCTCCTGCACTTTCCTCTCGCCCCACTCCCTCCGGCTACCTCCCTTTCCATCTGGTCTCCCTCTCTCTTTTCCCCTTCCTTCCACTATCGATCTTCTCCCCTTCATTTCTTCGTTCTTTCCCTCTTCGTCCCCACTCTCTTCTTTTCTCTTTTCCTCTCCTCTCTTCCATCTCCCTTTCATCCCTACACCTACTCCCTTCCTTTCCCTCTCGCCCCTCCCCTAAATCCCTTTTCCCCTTTCCCTCTCGCCCCATTTTCCCCTCTACTACCTTTCCCTCTCGCCCTCTCCCTCCTTCCCCACTCCCTTCTCTTCCCTCCTCTCATTCCTCCCTCCCGTTCCCCTTCCCTCCTTTCCCTCTCGCCCCTCCCTCCTTTCCCCAGCCCTTCTCTCCTTTCCCACGCCCTTCTCCTCTTTCTTCTCTCCCCCTTTCCCCTCCCCGCTCTCCCTTCTCCCTTCCCTCTCCCTCTCGCCCCTACCCTACATCTCCCTCCCCCTACCCCTAACCCTCCCCTCCCCTTCCCCTTCCCCTTCCCCTTCCCCCTTCCCCGTCGTCAGCCAGGTCATGTCGGCCATGACAGGACCCTAAGTATTGCGTTTCGGCGAGACATCTTAATGCCGTTGTCGTGAGTTTTGTTCTTGTTTGGTTGGTCTTGATTTCGTTGTTTCGAAAGGTTTAATTGTTGTTTACCTTGTGTCTTTCAGGATTGATTGATTGTTTTTTTTTATTTATTTTTTATTTTATTATTTTTTTTTGCGGCTGTCTTTGGTGTCGTGTTGTATTTATAGTCTTGGTTTGTGTGTATTTCGTTGTATTTTGTGCGTGGTTTGTGTATACTCGTTTGCGGTGTTCGTTATGTGTCTTTGTAGTTGTTTTGTGTGTAAGTTTCTCGTTATTTGTGTGCCGTTATCATCATTATATATTCATCTATGTTATTATTTATGTGTATCCTTGTTATTCTTTGCGTGTGTCTTTGTTATGGCCACGCATCTATTATGAATGTATCTTTATTATGAGGATGTACCTTTATTACGAATGCATATCTTTATTATTAGTATGTATCTTTATTACGAATATGCACCATTATTATTAGTATGTATCTTTATTATTAGTTTTTATAATTGTTATTTGTATGTATAACTTTATGATTAGTATGTTTCTTTATTAGTATGTATGTTTATTATTAGTATGTATATCTTTTATGATTAGTGTGTATCTTTATTATTATGTATGTTTATTACGAGTATCTATCTTTATTATGAGTATGTATCTATATTATCTTTATCACGCATGGTTTCTCATCGCCGTCCTCATAATTACCGCCAGTCTTCTCCCTCCCCCTCCAGGATGTGCTGAACCAGTCGGTGGTGCTGCGGCTGCCGGACGTTGTGAAGGTGTCGCGGGCGGGCGAGGGCGCGGCGGGCGTCCCCGAAGTGCGGCAGCTCCTCCTGCTGGTGCTCGGGTGCGCCGTGCAGTCGCCCAGGAAGGAGGACGTCATCGACAACATCAAGAAGCTCGACCTCGTGACCCAGCACTCCATCGTCGAGTGTATCAAGGAGGTAAGGTCGAGGGACAGGGGAGGTGTGGCGAGGAGGGGAGGTGGTAGGGGGGGGGGAGGGGAGGTGGTAGAGGGGTGGTGGGAGGGGGAGGGAGGGAGGAAGTGGTGGGGAAGGGGGGGGGAGGGGGGAGGGGGAGGAGGAGGAGGAGGAGGAGGAGGAGGAGGAGGAGGAGGAGGAGGAGGAGGAGGAGAGGGGGGAGGAAGGGGAGGGGGAGGAGGGAGGAGAGGATGGAGGTGGAGGTGGAGGAGGGAGGGGGAGGAGGAGGAGGAGGAGGAAGGGGAGGAGGGAGGAGGAGAAGAGAGAGAAGAGGAGGAGGAGGAGATGGGGGAGTGAAGTGGGAGGGCGATGGGAAGGGGAGGAGGAGGAGGAGGTGTGATGGAATGGGAATGGAGTAGGTGGTTGGGGGGATGAGCTGGGGTTGTCATTATTTAGTTTTTTTTTTTTTTTTTTTTTTTTTACTAAATCTTTCGTGCTATTGTTTGCTCACTATTTCTGAGTCTCGGTCCATTCTCTCTCTCTCTCTTCTCTCTCTCTTCTCTCTCTCTCTCTCTCTCTCTCTCTTCTCTCTCTTCTCTCTCTCTCTCTCTCTCTCTCTCTCTCTCTCTCTCGTTCTCGTTCTCGTCTCTTTTCTCAATCTCTCTCCCACACCCCCTCCCTCTCCTATTAAACGTTTATGAGGAGCTGTTAAGATGATTTAGACTTTACGTCGCTAGGAATTAAGTTGTGTGAACGACCCCAAGGGCTGTGTGTGTGTGTGTGTGTGTGTGTGTGTGTCTGTGTGTGTGTCTGTGTGTCTGTTGTGTCTGTGTGTGTGTTTGTGTGTGTGTGCGCAAGGAGGGAGGAGGGGTGAAGGGGGGAAGGGGGAGGCGTCCTGCAGGAGGTTTTTTGGAGCGTTTAAAAGGCCGAGGAGATCTAAAAAGGTTCTCGAGGCCCGTGTCCTGGTGCCCGTGGCCCGTGGACCCTCGAGAGCGCTCTTAAAGAAGATTAAGGAGGAGTAGAGTCATTACTTCCCCCAGATACTTTTCCCCTTTTTTTCCCTCTCTCTCCTCCCGATTTCGCCCCGGGGCACGCAGGACAAGAACCCGGAGTAGCGGTGGAGCGTAACCGATGCCCAGCTCTTCCCCCTCTCTCCCCTCTCCCTCCCTCCCTCTCCCTCTCCCTCACTCTCCCTCTCCGTCTCTCCCTCCCCACTCTCCCTCTCCCTCTCCATCTCCCCCCCTCTTTCTCCCTCCCCCTCACTCTCCCCCTCTCTCTCTCTCCCCCTTTCTCCCTCTCCCCCACCCTCCTCTCCCTCTCCCCCTCACTGTTCGTCCTCCTCCCTTCCCCCTCTTCGTTCCTCCCTTTCTTCGTTCTTCCCTTTTCTCTGCCTCCTCCTTTTAAAACGGTTTGATAGGGGCGGCAAGGAAGGTGGAGATAGGTGCAGGGGAGGAAGAGGGACGTTAAGACCTTCTTCTACATCCTTCATCTTCCTCCATCTCGTTCCCCACCACTCCCCTCCCCCCCTTTCCCTCCCTTCCCCTCCCTTCCCCGTTTTGGCACCTCCTTCAGATGTGGGAAGGAGGCTGAAGGAGAGGAGGAGGAGGAGGAGGAGGAGGGAGGAGGAGGAGGAGGTGGAGGTGGTGGTGAAGAGGGGGGGGGGTAAAGGAGATCAGTGTCCTGAACGCGTCCCTTGCACCCCCCTCCCCCCTCACACTCCTCCCTCCCCACTCCCTCTAATTTCTAACTCACCCTCCCCTTACACATACCTGCTTTGTCTTGCATACCTTGGGTTAGACATACGCATGTAGCTACCCGTCTGGCTTTCTGTCTGTCTGTCTCTGTCTGCCTGCCTCTGTCTCTCTATCTGTCTGTTTATCTCTCTCTCTCTCTCTCTCTCTCTCTCTCTCTCTCTCTCTCTCTCTCTCTCTCTCTCTCTCTCTCTCTCTCTCTCTCTCTCTCTCTCTCTCTCTCTCTCTCTATATACACACACACGCATACATACATACATACATACATGCATACACATACACACACTAGTGATTACAAAATTGTTTGGGTATATGCATTATTTATTTAATTTTTTGTGTTGTCATCAAGAGTAAATTCAATGTTCGAAAAGGCCGTTTTCTCTTTGTTCTTCGCAAAACAATAGTTCGGATGATGAAGGGTTAAGCCGTCGTCATGTCTCTTATTATACCCATTAATGCGTTCGCTACCCTTTATTACTACTTTATTTTACTGTTCTCGTTTTATCATCGGGTTGATTATGTCGCCGTACATGTCTTTGAAGCTTTTTTTACCATTATTTTTATCACATTCAATGCGGCACGATTGTTCAACCCTTTGTTAGGGCGACCACGTTATAATCCAGGGTTGTGTAATCGATTTCTCAAGCTGACAATCTGGATAAACACCAGTCCTAACTGTGTAAATTCTTTAAGCAATTGATTTATTACGACTTTGCTTCATTTTCTTTTTTTGTTTTTACTTTTTTTTCCTTTCAAAATTGATGGATAGCGACACGGTGTTTGTCTTTGTCTCGGCAGTGCGCGTGAGAACCCTGGCAAGGTCGGGGCGTGACGTAACAGCGGGGAAGAATAAGAAGAATTGTGATAAACTATGGGCAAGGTTGGGTTTGTGACGCGTTGGGGGGAGGGAATGGAGAAAGGAGGAGAAAGAAGATGAGAGAGAGAGAGAGGAGAAAGAAGAGAGAGAAAGAGAAAGAGAAGTGAAGAGAAGATTATCGTATATTTAGAAAAGAAAGCGCAGTTGGGAGGAGAAGTGGAGAAAGGAGAAAGACGATGGAAGAGAAGAGAGGTAGAAAAAGAATAAGCGAGAGAAGATTATCTGCATATTTAGAAAGAAGCGCAGCTGGAGGAAAGGGAAAACGGGGAGAAAAAAAGATGGAGAGAAGAAGAGAATAAGTGAAGATTATCTGCATATTTAGAAAGAAGCGCAAACGTAGAGAAACGGAGACAGTCACTCAGTCAGTCAGTGAGATAGACAGACAAAGCATAAACAGACAGACTAATTACCTCCCCACCTCATCTGGAGTAGGGTAATTAGGGTAATTAAGGCGAAGATTATCCCGGGGTTCTTGCGTCTAGGGTACGAAGCTGCCGGGGATGAGCGTTGGAAACTTATGGAAGTTAATGGTATCAGTTGATGGTAGAAAATAAAAATCGCGAGGGAGGAGATGGGGGGGGAGGAGAGAGAGAGAAGAGAGAGAGAGAGAGAGAGAGATGAGAGAGAGAGAGAGAGAGAGAGAGAGAGAGAGAGAGAGAGGGAGAGGAGAGAGAGAGAGAGAGAGAGAGAGAGAGAGAGAGAGAGAGAGAGAGAGATGAGAGGGGAGAGAGAGGGGAGAGAGAGTTATACAATATTTCGATTTCAATTATGTAATTAATGAAGTTACGAATGATCATGGTAGCAGTAACTAGAACAATGATTACGATAAGAAAATGGACAAAATTCGACTAAGAAATATCGTGAGACTTGAATAAAACAACCAACACAACCAAAAGAAAATTGATAAGATAGATAATCGTGAAGAAAATTCATAAATAAACAAATAATGTTCGATACGACGCTGTTCGGACAAGTTTTTTTTTTTTTTTTACGAAATACCACCTCATCATCGCGTTAGGAAATCAATTTTATATCTCAAGAAGCTATCAATTACGCTATATATCTGTATTTCATAAAGCATACAGACATTTTCGCAGAGTCACAGATTGCAGGCTGGCGCGTCTGCATCCCCCCGCTGTGACGCAACGTGTTATTTGGCAAAAGCGTGTAAAGAAAAGTGAAATTCCTTGTCGTCTTTGTTGCTCTTCGGGAGAAATTAGTGTGTTTGATGGCCGGTAGGGGTATGGTGTTCAGGGGTGATGGTGGTGGGAGGGGGTAGGGGTTATAGTTCAAGGGGAGGTGGTGGGGGGAAGGGGAGGGGGGAGGTGGGAGTGTTTAGGGTAGATGTTGGTTGGTGGAGGGAGAGGAGGGATGGGGGAAGGGGAGGGGGGATGGGGAGTGTGGCGTGTTTGGGGTAGGAGGTGAGGGAGGGAGAGGGGTATGGGTTCAGGGGAGGTGTGGGTCTGGGAAGGGTTTGTAGGCGGGGGAGATGTGTTTAGGTAGGTAGTCGTAGCGTTGGTGTTATGGAGGGATATGAGGGTATGGGAAGGGGAGGAGTGTGCGTGGTTGAGTCTTGGTAAGATGTGGGTGAGAGGAGAGGAAGGGATGGGGAAGGGGGAAAATGGGGTAGTGTGGCGTGTTTTGGGGTAGGTGTGGGGGAGGGGCGGGTCTGGGAGTCTTCGGTGGTGTGGGGAGAAGAGGAATAAGGGTGGGGAGGGGGGAAGTGTGTTTTGGGGGAGGAGGTGAGGAAGAGAGGGGGAGGGTGTGTGTGTGTGTGTTTAGGTAGAGGTAGGAGGATGGGAAGAGGGAGAGGGGATGGGAAGGGGGAGTTTGTGTGTGTTGGTTGGAGGTGGGGGGAGAGGAAGAGGGGATTGGGAGGGGAGTGTGTGTTTGGGGGAGAGGGAGAGAGAGAGGAGTGTGTGTGTTTGGGGGAGGAAGTCTGGGAATGGATAGATGGGGGAAAGGGGGAAGGGAGGGAGAGGCTGTCTTTTTAGGGTGGGGTATGAGGTGGGAGAAGTGTAGAGAGGGGTGGAGGGGGGGGTAGAGGGTAATTTATGCATGTTCTTACGATTTCTCACGTGTGTGGAATAAAATGTCCGTGCTTGCATTCCAAAGGCTCTAGAATGCAGGTATGTAAATGTGTATACAGTGTGTATATAAACGCATGTGTGTATGTTTGTGTCTTGCGTCGGGGTACTTCTTCACTTGGTTATGCGTGTGTGCGTGTGTGTGCTGTGCGTGTGTGTGCGTAGTGCGTGCGTGCGGTTCGTGTGTGTGTGTGTGTTGTGTGTGTGTGTGTGTGTGTGTGTGTGTGTGTGTGTGCGTGCGCGCGTGTGCGGTGTGTGTATCTGTGTGCGTGCGGATTGATGATGCGGAATGCGAGTATACTTGTTGCCCGTCTCATTGATAAGTTTGGCACATGTTATTTGGGGATGAGTTATAGCTCTCCTTTTTTTCTCGTGGTTCTTCTTCGGCTTCTTTATCTCTCTTTCGCTCCGTTTTTTTTGCCCTCTCTATTCTCTCGTTCGTTCACTCGCTTTCTCTCTGTCTGTCTGTCTGTCTGTCTGACCTCTCTGTCTCTCCCCTCCTCTCTTCTCTCTCTCTCTCTCTCTCTCTCTCTTCTCTCTCTCTCTCTCTCTCACTCTCACTCTCACTTCTCACTCTTCACTCTCACTCTCTACTCTTATCTCTTACTCTTACTCTTACTCTTACTCTTCTCTTACTCTCACTCTCTCTCTCTCTCTCTCTCTCTCTCTCTCTCTTCTCTCTCTCTCTCTCTTCTCTCTCTCTCTTCTCTCTCTCTCTCTCTCTCTCTCTCTCTTCTCTCTCTCTCTCTCTCTCTCTCTCTCCTCTCTCTCTCTTCTCTCTCTCTCTCTCTCTCTCTGTCTCTCTCTCTCTCTCTCTCTCTCTCTCCTCTCTCTCCTTCTTCTTCCCTCTTCTCTCTCCTCTCCCTCTCCCTCCCTCCTCCCTCCCTTCTCCTTCTCTCTTTCCCTTCTCCTTTCTCCTCTCTCCCTCCTTCCCTTTCGTTTCCTCACCCCCTCCAGTCCTATGTTCATAGCATCCTATACATTGTGTAAACACCTTATATGTAAAGAGAATACCCATTGTAATTAATGGAAAATAGTGTTTGAATTTGAATTAGAATCCTCTATCCACCTCTCCACTTTTCTCCTCTCCCTATCGCTCCCTTTCTCTGTCCGTCACACACACTCCTTCATCCTCTCTCTCTCCCATTGTCCGTCGCCCTCTCTTCCAACCTCCCTCTCCCTATTTTTTTTCATCTATCTTATCTTTTTCTGCCACTTTTCCTCTCCATCCCCCCTTGAGTCCCTCCTCCTCCCTCTCCCTTTTATTTTCCTTGCCTTCGATCATTTTCTCTTTTTTCTCTCCCCCCCTTTCTCTATCTATCTTTCATTTCCTCTCTTCTACCATCTCTCCCCCCTCCCCCTCCCCTCCCCCCCCTCCTCCCCCTCCTCCCCACACATAAATCCCGATCTCCCTCCGACTGTTTTGACACAGTAACTTACTTCCCATGATGCTCGCGGTTCCCCGGTGCAGGGGGCGGCGGCGTCGTTAGCGCTGGCCAACCCAATTACGGATCGGGCGTGCGAATTCGTTATCGCCGTGTGAATTCGTTAAACTCGGATGATGTTCCGGAGGTTGCGAAAAAAAAAGAATGAAGGAAGTCCAATGTGTAGGAGATGGTCGCGCGCTCGCGTGTGGGTTGCCGAGGAGGGAAGGAAGGGGGAAGGGGTGAAGGGGTGGAAGAAAGGAGTGGAGGAGGGAAGGAGGGAAGGGGATGAATGAGGGGAGTGGAGGAACGAAGGAGTGGAGGAGCGAAATGAATGGAGTGAGGGAGTGGAGGAGCGAAGGAGCAAAGGTAACAAGGGGGATGAAGAAGCGAAAGAGTATTGCGTTAGGGGGTAAAGCGTAACAGGCCTTGGTAAAATCGAGCGAGAGAGGGGGTAATTGGGGGTTATGAGTAACTGGAGGGGAAAGGGGCCATTGTTTATCGTTAGAAGGTTATAGGGGAAGATGTTGACATAAGATTGATACAGGAATGGTGATAGGATTGGCATAGGAGGGTTTTTTCTAGGAAAGGGTTGGTGGGCGGGGTTGAGAAGGGGTTAAAAGGGGGTTGGCACTAATAGGACGGCCGTTGTGGAAGGGTTTGGCGAATAAGGATGATAGGAGGACGGGGTTGCAAGGAGAAGGAAGCGATAGGGTCGTCGCGGAGGAATGGAAGGGCCCGCCATTGGGTTCACTTGTTCACTTGTTTTCTGACCCCCCCACCCCCCCCCCCACCCCTTCTGCTGGTAAATTGCATCGCCGCCTCGTAAGTCTTCCCTCCCCCCACCCCCTCCCTTCCCCAGCTGGACGCGCCCCTCATTTCTCATTCCTTCCCCATTTTTAAGCATCCGTTGTGAAGGTGCCAGGTAATGCGACGAATAGGAAATTGTTAAGAGAGAGAGAGAAGAAAAAAAGAATGCATACTGTGTATAATATGATAATTTTGATGTTTTTTTTTTGTGTTCGTCTTTGGGTTTTTAGTTTGGGTTTATTGATGCTTATATTTATACATCCGGGTCGTGGTTTCGCTTTGAGTAACGTGGGCGTGTACACGAACGACCCCCTCCCCCCCCCCCACACACACACACACACATAAATACATACATAACACACGTTTGCGTCGAGAGGCGGAAAGGGAAGAGGAAGGGGGGGGTGAAGAACAAGGATAACTATTTATAGGAGTTGAAATCTCCCTCGCGTAGCATGGACGTTCTCGTGCTGCCGGGCCGGAGATATCTTTCCATAAGTTTCTTTCGTTTGAGAAAAAATTTCGAGAGACAATTACTAGCCCACCGCCATACCCCTAACCCACACCACCCCCTCCCCTCCCCACATATCCCCGCCCTCTACCCCCTCAG
>NW_020869194.1:451023-468523 GCF_003789085.1 Penaeus vannamei
GGTCTTCTCTCTTTTGTGTGTGGTGTGTCGCGGTGTATTAGCAAGATTTATGAGAGCTCTGTATAATCTGCGGACGTGGGAAACTATTCCCCGAAACCTTTTTGCGGCTTATAATTTACATTTCCTCTTTCCTCCGCGTTGTCCTTCTCGCCAGGCCACAGAGCCATCTCCCACCGACTTTTCCCCGTCTATTTTCTTTTAAAACTTACACTGGGGAATGCCGTACACGCGTCACGAGGCGGTGGGCAGCAGAGGGCACGCGGCAGGGGAGCGCACGCGGCAGGGAGCGCACGGCAGAGAACACGCGGCCCACGGCAGATGGTGCGTTCCTCGTTCCCTAGTAATGGCCACTTCTCGCAGCCCGGCAAGAAACCCACCCGGCATTTTTGGCTCATTGGGGGAAAAAAAAGTGCAAGAATTTCCTGCCTCTGGAAGATGGAGATGATGGAATTGCGGGGAAGGAGGAGGAGGAGGAGGAGGACAGGGGATGTGTTAAGTGGATGGATGGGGGAGGAGGTGTGGAGGAGGAGGAGTAGAAGAATGTGGAGGAGAAGGGGAGAGGACGTGTTAAGTGAATGGAGGGGGGAGATGGAGGAAGAGTAGAAGAATGTGGAAGAGGAGTAGAGAGGGGACAGGTAGAGTATGGATGGTGAGGGGAAGTTGGAGAAAGTTGGTAAAGAAGAGGAAGAGAGAGGAAAGGGGAGAGGGGGAGCTCGAAGGGGAAAATTGGTCAGGGGGGAAAGGGGAGGGGAGGGGAGGGGTCCACCACGGCGCATGCCTCGTGTGGGAACTCCTGTCAATGACGAATTTGTCCGGATCCGGGTTGGAGGCCGATAATGGGCGGTCGTGTTCATGTTCGATTGCATGTTGGGGGAAAGTTAGACGGAGGAAAAATGTGTAGCGTGCGGTTGGTATTTTTTCTTAACTGGATTATGGGTTAGTCTTAAAAAGTTTATTTTCGTCACGGTTTATAATTTGGCTCTTGGGTGATTTGTGCGACGTGATGTAACGGGTGGATATATCGTTGACATACTTACCTGTGTCACGTGCGCGTTAAAGCCTTGCAGGGAGCACCTACAATCACCCCGGTCATCCAGATCAGGGGTCCCTACCTGGGGGCCATGGCCTCCCTGGTGCTCTCTGGGGGACCATGGAGCAGTATGGAACTTTGACGTCGAATTAAACTGAATTTTATCTCGCCTATAATACCTACATATGATTATCTCTCAGAAAGCCATAAAGTGGAATCTGTCCACAAAGTGTTTTTGTCCTATAGCTATTAACACCATGATAATATTTATAGCTAGTGATAATTGAATCCGAAAAGATGGCAGACACTGAACGGGGCCATGGAGATCATTGTGTATTGGTGGGGGCCACGGAATAGGAAAGGTTGGGAACCACTGATCTAGATCATCACAGCCACCCTAGTCACTTCAGTCACATCAGTAATTCCAGAAACCTGTCACCCCAGTCACAGTCACCCTAGTCTCACCAGACATCTTAAGTCACCTTATTTACGTCTTTCGCCTCAGCCACCTAAGGTACACTTCCCAGTCACCTGCTTTGGCCTTCTCACCTTGGCACCTTCACTCACCTTGGCACCTTCACTCACCTCACTCATCTCACTCACCTTCCTCTCGTCTCTCTTCGCAGGTGACGGACAACCCTGAGGCGGTGTGGCCCTCGGAGTGGAGCACGATCGAGGCCGTCCCCGAGGACCAGCTCGCCGCGTCCTTCAACATCCTCGTCAGGCACTGCAGGAGGCTGGCGCAGGAGAGGGATGGCTTCCATCAGGTAAGGCCTCGGAGTGTGTTAATTTATAAGAATGGGTCTGTAGCCATTTTTTAGGGGGGGCATATTTTTGTTATTTTTAGGGCATTAATTTTCTTATTTTCAGGGCCTGATGGGTAATATGATGTTCATTCTCACTCACATTAATGTAATAATGTTCACTTGGAATTAGACATTTCTTTTCAAATATTTTTCCTCTTATTCACCCGTGGAATTTGCACGTGGATTTCAGCCTTCAAAAGATTCGAAGAAAATTCAAATTCAGAGTCAAATTTCAAAGAAAATTTTAGTGGGTGATAAATAAACGAGAGCGAACGACCGTGTGAACGACGGAGGTCAGAGACTTTCGAGTGAGGCAGAGAGAGACAGGGCAGAGGGAGGGAGAGGAGAGGAGAGAGAGGAGGGAGAAGGAGAAGGGAGAGAGGAGAAGAAAGAGGGACAAAGAGAGAGAGAGAGAGAGAAGGAGAAGAGATGGAGAAGGAGAGAAGAGAGAGAGAGAAGAAGAGAGGGGAGAAGGAGAAGGAGAGACAAGAGAGAAGAGAGGGGGGGGGGGAGGATAGGAGAGAGAGAGAAAAAAAAGAGCAGAATGAGAGAGGAGGAGGAGGAGGAAGGAGGAGGAGGAGGAGGAGGAGGAGGAGGAGGAGAGGAGGAGGAGGAGGAGGAGGAGGAGGAGGAGAAGAAGGAGGAGGAGAAGGAGGAGGAGAAGGAGGGAGGAGAGGAGAAGGGAGGAGAGAGGGGAGGAGCGAGGAGAAGAGGAGGAGAAGGAGGAGGAGGAGAGGAGGAGCGAGAAGAGAGGGAGGAGAAGGAGAGGAGGAGAAGTAGGAGGAAGAAGGAGGAGGAGAAGGAGGAGGAGAGGAGGAGGCGAGAAGGAGAGGAAGAAGGAGGAGGAGAGGAGGAGGAGGAGGAGGAGGAGAAGGAGGGAGGAGGAGGAGGAGGAGAAGGAGAGAGAAGAGGGAGGAGGAAGAAGGAGAAGAGAAGAAGTAAGAAGAAGAAGCAAGTAAGAAGGAAGAAGAAGAAGAAGAAGAAGAAGAAGAAGAAGAAGAAGAAGAAGAAGGAGGAGGAAGGAGGAGTGAGGAGGAGGAGGAGGAGAAAAAGACCGAGAGAGAGGAGGGGAAAGAACGAGAGAGAGGAGGGGGGGGGGAGAACGAGAGAAGAGAGTAGAGCGAGAGAGAATCATGCAGTCTTCCCACGCATGGTACAAACTGATACGTTAGGGTGTGTTCGATTGGATGGTCGTCTGGGCCGGGCGTCCCTTGCGGAGTTGTGAGGGCTGCAGGTATGGGGAGGATGGGAGGGTGGGGTAGGTAACAGGTTAGGCGGCTAGCACTTTTTGAGGTCTGCCGTGTTGTGTGGTGTGTGTGTGTGTCGTGTGTGTGAGGGGTGTGTGAGGATGTGTGTGTGTGTGTGTGGTGTGTGTGTTGTGTGTGTGTGTGTGTGTGTTTGTCTGTGTCTGTGTGTCTTGTCTTACCTGCCTGCCGTTGTGCTGTGTATTCCTGTATGTGTAATGCCTGTATGTGTCTTGCCCGTAGGTGTATATCTTCGCGTTCAGCCATATAGGCCTATGCTTAGACATTCCCAAGAGTGCATCTGAGCGGAAATGGGCAGTATTTTTTTTTTTTTTTTTTTTTTTTTTTTTTTTTTCTCATCTCCCCCTCCTTTTGTTACGCGAGATCGAGGCGCGTCTAAGTCCGTCTAAGGCCGGCGTCGGTTTTCTTGAGGAACGTGATGTAAGTATGATGTATTATCCACGCCCGCCGCGGCCTTTTCATTCCCGCTTTTATTATCTTTCCTTTCTCGTTCG
This sequence comes from Penaeus vannamei, assembly GCF_003789085.1. Lineage (NCBI taxonomy): Eukaryota > Metazoa > Arthropoda > Malacostraca > Decapoda > Penaeidae > Penaeus > Penaeus vannamei. The sequence continues at coordinate 454,619 of NW_020869194.1, forward strand.
TCTTCCGTCTTTATCCCTTGTCTTGTCTTCTTTCCTTCTTCTCTTTCTCGTTCGTATTCCGTCTTTATCCCTGGCTATCCTTCTCCTCCCATTATTGTCTACCGCTCGTATACTTTGGCCTTATTCTCCTTTTTCGTTCTATATCTACCTTTATTTTCTTGTTCTTTTCGTCTTCCTTGCTTTTTGTCGCCCTACACCTGTATCCTTGTCTTTCTTCTCCTTCCCTCTTTATTTCCTTGTCCTTCTTCCCCTTCCGTCGTTATCCTATATTCTTATTCCCTTTCCGCCGTTAACCTTCACTCTCGTCCTCCCTCTTTATCCTTACCTTTGTTCTCCCTATTTTTTTCTCTATTTCATCGTTATCCCTTATTCTTCCTCCATCTTTATTCCTCGCCCTCGTTTCCTTCCCTCTTTATCCCCCACCTTCGTTCTCCCTCCATCGTTGCTCTTCACCCTCGGCCTCCTTCCATCTTTATCTCTACCTTTGCTCTTCTTCCCATCCCGTCTTTATTGTCTCGCCCTCGCTATCACTCTCTTCTCCCCCTCCATTCGTTTTTCTTCACTCTCGGCCCTCTTCCGTCTTTTATCATTTCCACTCTTCGGCTCTCTTCTCCTCCATTCTCTTACATTATCATATCATCTTCTCTTCCCGTCTTTATTGTCTCGTCCTCGCTATCACTATTCTCTCCCTCCATTCGTTATCCTTCACTCTCGGCCCCCTTCCATCTTTTATCATTATCCATCCCCTTCTCTTCCCGTCTTTATTGTCTCGTCCTCGCTATCACTCTCTTCTCTCCCTCCATTCGTTATCCTTCACTCTCGGCCCCCTTCCATCTTTTATCATTATCCATCCCCTTCTCTTCCCGTCTTTATTGTCTCGTCCTCGCTATCACTCTCTTCTCGTAGCGACGTCGCCGGGTAGTTAGCGAGCGTGAGCGTGTCGGCGGAGCGTGGGAAATGCGCAAAGACCGAGGGCGAAAGAGGGAGAGGGGGAGATGGAGAGAAGGAGGGGGAAGGGGGGGGGAGGAGAGGGGGAGAGGGGAGGAGGAGATAGAGAGGGAGGGGGAGGGGAAGAGAGGAGGGAGCGGGAGGGGAGATGGAGTAGAAGGGGGAGGGGTGATAGGAGAAGGAAGGGGAGGAGGAGATAGGGAGGGAGAGGGGATGATGGCGGAGGGGAGGGAGGAGGAGATGGGAGAAGGAGGGGTGACGGGGAGGGAGAAGGAAAGGAGGGGGAGGGGTGCAACGCCAAGGTCACGTGATGAGAATCTATGGGTGGATGAGGGAGGGGTAGGGGATAGGTGGAAAGTGGGTGGGGGATGGGGATGGGTGGGTGTAGAAGGTGTGGATGCCGCTGGAGAGGCTTGTGTTTTTCACTCTCGTGTGTTTTCACTCTCTCTCGCGTGTCACTCTTTCATATTTTCACTTTTTTTACGTTTTCACGCCCGCGTTTTTTCTCTCTCTCTCTTCACTTCTCTCCTCACATTCTCTTTCTTTGTTTCTTCACTTGTACACTTTCTCCATCTTTCTTCCCTCTTCTTCCTCTTCTCTCTTCTTCTCTTCTCTCCCTCCTAATCAACTTCTAATACATTCTTTTTTTTCCTTTTGCATTCTTTTTTTTTTGCCTTCCTAATTTCTTCCCTTTTTATCCCAAACCCTGCCTGATTCCTTCCATTTCCTTCAATTTCTTCCCAGTACTTCCCTTCCTTCCTAATTCTTCCCAGTTCCTTTTCCTCCTTTTCTTCCCAGTACTTCCCTTCATCCTTATTCCGAACTGTATCCCCATCCTGTCCCCCATTATCCCTCTTATGACATCCTTAACCTTCTCCCTTCCCTCCTATCCCCTATCCTCCCTTCCCCTATTCCCTTATCTTCCCCCTCCTCCTCCTCTCTCTTTCCCCCGTATCCTCCCTCCCCAACTTCCCCCTATCCCCCTCCCTCCCTTATCCCTCTTCTTCTCCCCTATCCTCCCCTCCCAACATCCCCCCTATCCCTCCTCCTCCTCCCCTCCCTTCTCTTTCCCCCCTATCCTCCTTCCTCCCCCTTCCCCATTCCCCTCTCTCCTTCCGCCTATCCTTCCCTCCAACTTCCCCCTATCCTCCCCCTATCCTCTCCTCCCCCATCCTCCCTCCCTCCCCCCCATCCCTTCCCTCCTCCCCCCTTCCTCCCTTCCCTCCCTCCTCCCCCTCTTCCCCCTTCCCCCCATCCTCCCTCCTTCCCCCTTCCTCGCGGGCACTCTTCACAGACCCCGGGATCTGGGCGAGTGCGGCGCCGCGACCGCCCCCGACTGCGGCGTGTGGCGATGACGCGCGCTTTTCCTCCCCAGTTTTCTGGTTTCTTTTTTGTTCGCTTCTGTTTACGAGCCCTGTGTGTGTGTGGTTGTGTGTGTGTGTGTGTGTGTGTGTGTGTGTGTGTGTGTGTGTGTGTGTGTGTGTGTGTGTGTGTGTGTGTGTGTGAGTGTGTGTGTGTGTGTGTGTGTGTGTGTGTGTGCTGTGTGTGTGTGTATGTGTGTGTGTGTGTGGTTGTGGTGTCTGTGTGTTTCTACTCTCTCTCTCTCTCTCTCTCTCTCTTCTCTCTCTCTCTCTCTCTCTCTCTCTCTCTCTCTCTCTCTCTCTCTCTCTCTCTCTCTTCTCTCTCTCTCCTCTCCTCCCTCCCTCCTCCTCCTCTCTCCCTCCCTTCCTCCCCCTCTCCCTCCCCCTTTGTGTGAGATTCTGATCTGGAATGATGATTGGTAGTTGTCTGGATGTTTTTCTTTCTGTAATGGATGATTGGAGTTGGTTTTGTGTGTGTATGTGTATAGATCGATACATCCATAGCACTTATGTACGTTTATGCTTATTCTTGCGTGGGTTTGCACACATGTACACCTATCTGTACACATGCTATACATCCGTACACTTGTTAGAACTATATTACATATATACTGAATATATATGGAGTTATGAATACTGTGCGTTTTCACGTTTATGTAAATATTTGCATATTGAGTAGAAGAAATACCTTGCATACTGTGAGAAGAATACACGCATGACTATGTCTGCAGAGATATTTTTATGCCTCTTAGGAATGCCTCTGCACATTCCGTACATGTGCAACAATCATGTGTGCTTTCATTCATGGCGACAAGCACGATCATGCAGTCGATATCACCTCCAGCCTTCACGCGCAAAATGCTGCTGTCGCTCTCATCGTCGTCTGCCTCTGTTCTCTTACGTTGTGGTTCTTCTTTCGATTTTTTGTTTTTACTTGGTGTCTTTTTTTCACTCGCTTCTATGCACTTATGCTTACGCCTGTCTCTCTATTCTCTTTTTCTTGTCTTTTTTCCCTCTTCCTTTCCCTCTTCCGTCTTTTTTCACTCGCTTCTAGCGTACTTCTCCCTTTCGCCCCTCTCTCCTTTTCATTTCTCTTCTCTTCTCTTCCTCTTCCTTTCCTCTCCTCCTTTCTTTTTTCTTCTTCTTCTCCTTTCCTTCCATCCTCCTTCCTCCATCTTCCTTCTCCTCCTTCTCATCCTCCTTCTCCTCTTCCCTTCCCCCACGTCTCCCATTTATCATCCCTATTTTCACCTCCCTTTTCCCCCTTTCCAGGACCTCCTACGCTCGGTGTGCGGAGAGCGGGACGAGGAGGACGCATCTCAGGAGAGCGTGCACCATCTGGGCGTCCAGCTGGCCGACTGCAAGGCCCAGCTGCGTCGCCTCCGCCAGGAATAGTGAGTGCATCTCCCTGTGACTTTGTTGTGATGTTATTTATTGGATTTTATGTGTATTTTTTATTGGTTGTTCGTCTCCCTTTTATGTGTTGTATTTTTTTTGTCGTGTTTTTTTATGAGTTCGTCTCCCTTTCCGTTTGTTGTGATGTTGTTTATTGGATTTTATTGTGTATTTTTTATGGGGTGTTCGTCTCCCTCTGAATTTGTTGGGATGAATTTTCTTTATTTTATTTTATCGTGTTTTTTTCTCTCTTTTTTTCTTATCTTTCTTTTCTTTTCTTTTTAATGAGTTCGTTTCCCTTTCCGTTTGTTGTGATGTTTTGATTTGATTTTATCGTGTTTTTAAGAGTGAGTTCACCTTTTAGTTTGTTGAGATGCTTTTTTTTGATGTTGATCGTGTTGTGTTATTAATTGTGTCGAGTGTGTGCCTTTATGGGGAAGACAGTGCCAAGGTCTTTGCCTTAGGGATTTTTTTTGTTTTGTGGTTGCATCATGACTGGCTGGCACTGTTCCTTGTGCCAGCTGTTAGGGGAACTGGCTTGATTTTTTCCTTTCTCTCTTTTTCTTCTCTTCTCTTCTCTCTCTTCTCTCTCTTTCTCTCTTCTCTCTTCTCTCTCTCTCTCTCTCTCTCTCTCTCTCTCTCTCTCTCTCTCTCTCTCTCTCTCTCTCTTCTCTCTCTCTCTCTCTTCTTCTCTCTTCTCTCTTCTCTCTCTCTCTCTCTCTCTCTCTCTCTCTCTCTCTCTCTCTCTCTCTCTCTCTCCTCTCTCTCTCTCTCTCTCTCTCTCTCTCTCTCTCTCTCTCTCTCTCTCTCTCTCTCTCTCTCTCTCTCTCTCTCCTTTTCTCCTCCTCCTCCCTTAGTCCCTCATCTTCCCTTCTTCATACCTCTCTGTGTTTGCCTCACCATTTACCTCCCTCAATCTCCGTCTCTCTTTTATTTTTTGCTCTTCCTTTCCTCCTCTCCTTTGCCCCCCTCCCCCCCGATCTCCGTCCCCCCTCTCCCTTTTCTTCTCTCTCCTTCCTCCCCCTAAGTCTTGCCTTTCACCCCCACCCCAGTCTTACCTGCCTCCCCCACCCAATCTTGCCTTCTCCCCCCTCAATCTTGCCTTCCTCCCCATCCCCAGTCTTGCCTTTCATCCCCCTCGCCCCCCCCATTCTTTCCTTTCACCCCCACCCCCACCCCACCAGGCTTACCCCCAGTCTTGCCTTCCTCCCCACTCCCCAGTCTTTGCCTTCCATCCCCCTCCCCCCATTCTTCCTTTCACCCCCCACCCCCAGTCTTGCCTCCCCCCCCCCTCCCAGCCTCCCATTAAACCCCCATGACGAGCTGTTGTCTGAGCTTAAGAGATTCCCCGAGTCATCTGCTCACGTGAGAGCGCAGCGGCAGCCGACAGGTGAGTAAGCAAGCAGGCAAAGCAGGCAGGAGTTGTATCCGAGGGCATCCACTCTCCCACTTCCCCCCCTCCGGCCCCCTCCCTTCGTTTCTTCACCCCCCTCTCCTACCTCCCCCCGTCTCTTCTTCTCACTACCATCCCTTTCTCTCCTTTTGCTCGTTCCTATCTTATTCTCGAGATTTTTTTCTTCTTCTCCTTTCCCTTTCACCACTTTTCTTTCACTTCTTTCTCTTCTCTCTTTGTCTATTTTCTTTCTTTCTCTCCCCCCTCTCGCTCTCTCTCTTCTCCCCCCCCCCCCTCTTGCCTCTCCTTTCTCTCTCCCTCTTCCCTTCTTCCCTCTCTCCCTCCCTCTCCTCTCGCTTCCTTCCCTCCCCTTCCCTCCCCCACTCATTTTCTTCCACCTATTCCACCCTCCTCCCTCCATCACCCCACTCTCTTCCCCCCTCCCCCCAAACCACCTCCATTCCACCCTCCCTTTTTATCTCCCACCCCCAACATTCCCTACCCCCTCTCCCGATCTCCCCAGCCCCTCCCCCCCTCATTTTCCCCATTTTCTCCCCAACTTCCCCAAACCCCTTCCTTCAGACTTTTCTCCCACCCCCTCCAATTCCTCATACTTCCCCCCACCCCACCTGCCCCCCAAACGTCCTATTACCCCCACCCCAACACCACCACCACCCCCTCCACCACCCCCCCCTCCACCACCGCCCCCTCCACCACACCCCCTCCACCACCCCCTCCACCACCGCCCCCTCCACCACCACCCCCTCCCCCTAAAACGTGTCGGCGGCGGCGGCGGCGGCGGCGGTGGCCAGTAGCCTTTGGGAGGAGCCTGTGTGTGTTGACCAGTACCCAGGGGTGAATATCCTCCTCAGGGGGGGCGGAGGGGTAGGGTAAGGGGGGGGGTAGAGTTAGGGGTGATGGCGCCTGGATAAGGGAGGGAAAGAGAAAAGGGGGAAAAGGGAGGAAGGAGGAAGAGGTGGAAGGAGAAGGATGAATGTGGGAAATGAAGGGGAGGTGCAGTGGGATATGGAAGGGGAGAGGGGAGAATGGAGGAGATAAGGTTGGAGAGAAAGGGAGAGGGTTGAAGGTATGAAGAAAAAAGGGTGGAAAAGCGATGTCAAAGAAAGGAAGGAAGGGAAAATTGAAGAAAAGGAGAAGGAAGGCTTGGGGGAATGTTATGGTATTTAGAAGGAAGGGAAGAGAGGGAGAAAGAGGAAAGAAGGAGAGGGAAAATTAGAAGGAAAAAGAGGGAAAAACGAAAGGATAAATGGGAGGAATGAAAGCTAAGGCGCGTAGAAAAAGGGGAATGGAAATAAGGAAACGAGAAAGATGTAAAACACGGAAAGAAACAAGTGGAAGAGAGAGAGGGTGTGAACTAGAAAAGAGAAATGGATGATTAGAAAAGTGAGAAAAAATGAAAGAAGGAGAAATTAGTTGGAAAGAGAGTGAAGCAGAGGAGGAGGATATGCATGAGAAGAAAGGGAGACATGAGGTGAAAGGAGGAGTAGTAGTATGAGAGACATGTGGAGAAAGAGGGCGGGGGGAATAGAAGGAAAGGGAGAGACATGAGGAGAAAGAGGAGGAGAAGAAGGAGGAGAAGAGAAAACATGAGGAGAAAGGGGAGAGAGAGAAAGAGGAAAAGGAGAAGAAGGGGAGGAGGAGAAGAAGGCGAAGGAGGTGTATGAGGAGAAAGAGGAGGAGGAGGAAAAGGAAAATTAGAGACATGAGCAGAAAGAATAAGAGGAGGAGAAGGAGAAACAGAGACATTGGCAGAAAGAAGAAGGGGGAGAAAAAGGAGAAGGAGAGACGTGAGGAGAAAGAAGAGGAGGGGAAGAAGGGGAAACAGAGACATGAGGAGAAAGAGTAGGAGAAACATGAGGAGAAGAAGAAGAAGGAGAAGGAGAGAGGAGAGAGGAGAGAAAGAGGAGGGAGGAGGAGGAGAAAAAGGAGGAGAGGAGGAGAGGAGGGAGCGAACGCCCTAAGGTGAAGGTCGCCTCGTGGCCCGTGTCCAGGGTGTTGCGAGGGAAGGAGGAGAGGGGGGCGAGGGGGAGGGGGAGAAGGGGTGTGTTGGGGGGAGTGGGGGGAGGGTCGTCTCACATGGTCGTCACGGCGGGTATATCGATGTGCACGACTGGCGGCGGCCCGTGTGGCGTGTGCGTATGATGTGCGTCGATGTGCGTGTGCTGTGTGTGTGTTTCATTCTTGTGTGTGTGCCCGTTTTTTTTGTGTTTATGGAATATGGAGTGGGCATTTTAGGGTAGCGGGGGGTGTAATAGGAGTATTTATGTACGTTTTCTGTGTGTCTGTAGTGTGGTGCGTTTATGTTTATGAATGTGTGTGTGTGTGTGTGGTGATGATGTGTGTGTGTGTGTGTCTGTGTGTGTTGTGTGTGTGTGTGTCGTGTGGTGTGTGTGTGGTGTGTGTGTGTGTGGTGTGTGTGTGTGTGTGTGTGTGTGTATGTGTGTGTGTGTGTGTGTGTGGTGTGTGTGTGTGTGTGTGTGTGCTGTGTAGCTTGGATGAGGTGGTGTGTTTGTGTGTTGTTCGAAAATAAAAGTTCGTCACGCTTCAGAAATTCATGATGGTGAGGTGGAGGAGGAGAGAGAGGAAGACGAAGAGTAAAGAGGAGATGAAGACGAAGAAGATAAAGAAGAGATGAAGACGAAGCAGATAAAGAGGAGATTGAAGACGAAGAAGATAAAGAGGAGATGAAGACGAAGAAGATAAAGAGGAATGAAAGACGAAAGAAGATAAAGAGGAGATGAAGACGAAGAAGATAAAGAGGAGATGAAGACGAAGAAGATTAAAGAGGAGATGAAGACGAAGAAATAAAGAGGAGATGAAGACGAAGAAGATAAAGAGGAGATGAAGATGAAGAAGATAAAGAGGAGATGAAGACGAAGAAGATAAAGAGGAGAAATAAGATGTAAAAGTATAGATGGAGAGCGTTGGAGGAAGAGAAAATGGAAGAGGAAGCGTAAGAGGAAAAGGGGAAGATCAAAAGGAAGAAGGAAGAGAGAAAACTGCATATAAAGAAAAGGAGAGAAACCAAAAGAATGCAGAGAAAATAAACAAAATGGAAGAAAGCACGAACCGGAGGATGAGAAGAAATAAAGAAGTAAAGAAGAAAAAGTTTTAATCATAACAGATCAGCCTCCCAAAAGAGAGGAGAAGAGAGAGAGAGAGAGGGAGAGAGGAGAAGAGAAGGAAGAGGAGAGGAGAGAAGAGAGAGAGAGAGAGAGAGATAGAGAGAGAAGAGAGAGGAGAGGAGAGAGAGAGAGAGAGAGAGATAAAGAGAAGAAGATAAAAAGAGAGAGAGGAGAAGAAGAAAAGAGGGAGAGAAGAGACGAGAGAGAGAGGAGGAGAAGAGAGAAGAGGAGGAAAGAAGAGAGAAGAGAGAAGGAAAGAGAGATAAAGAGAGATAAAGAGAGATAAAGAGAGATAAAGAGAGATAAAGAGAGATAAAGAAAGAGGAAGAAAGGAAAAGCAAAAGCAAATCAGAAAATAAAATGAGAGAGGAGACAAGCGAGCAGGAGGGAATTGTGAGACACGCAGAGCACTCGCTGGAGGGCCGGGGAGGGCGGGAGGGGGGAGGGGAGGGGAGGTATAGGGAGAAGGGATGGAGAGGGAGAGAAGGGGGCGGAGAGGTTTAGAAAGGAGAGAGAGTAGAGAGGGAATAAGAAGAGAGAGGAGGAGGGAGGGGGATAAGGAGAGAGAGGAGGAGAAGTATGAGGAGGGAAAGGAGAGAAGAAAGGGAGAGGGAAAAGGAGAGAGTGTGAAGAGGGGAAAGGGAAGAAGAAGAGAAGAAGAGGAGGGGGGCGTAAAAAAAACAGAGAAAGAAAGTGGGAGGGATAATGAAGGGAGAGGGAGCGAAGAGGGGAGGAGGGAATAAGGAGTGAGAGGAGGAGAGGGCGGGGGAGGGGAGCGGGTGAAGGGCGGCAGGTGCAAGTAATGAAGGTACTCGACCTGCAACGTCCCTGACTGTGTGTGCGTACGTGTGGGCCTCGTGTGCGCGTGTGTGTCTGTCTGTTTTTTTTTGCAATTGTTTTTATCGTTGTTGTTATTGCTTGCGATGCTGTTAATGTTTTTATTTTTATTGTTATTTTGTTTTATTATCTTATTGTTTGTTTGTGATTATCGTTGTTGTCGGGTCGTTGCCTTTATCATTTAATGTTTGTTGCTAATGTTCTCGGCATCGGCATAATCGTCATCATTACCACGTATTCCTTATCTTTCCCATCACTGCTAACACTGTTATTATTATTATTATTATTATATTCATTATTATTATTATTATTATTATTATATTATTATTATTATTATTATTATTATTATTATTATTATTATTGATTATTTTTATTATTATTATTATTTTATTATTATTATTTATTATTATTATTATTATTATTATTATTATTATTTTATTATTGTTATTATTATTAATTATTATTATTATTATTATTATTCACCTTGGAAAAACCACTTTTAAAAGATAGATTACCCGAAAGACCAGGCAGCGTCAAAGAGCATGAACATCAACAGGTGATGTCAGAGGTGGTGACAAAAACGGGGACATGGAATAAGCTAGAAAATGAAAAATTGCAAATAAAGGAGAACACGGAGAGGAGAGAGGGAAGGAGGAGAGATGAGATAGAAGAAGAAAAAGTTACATGAATAAAGGGAAAAACGAGAGGAGAGAGGGAAGAAGGGAGAGATGAGATAGAGGCTGAGGTGAACGATTGGAGATATTGGTACAGAGATGGTGAAGAAGTGATAGTAAGGCAGGTAATTTTGGTGAAACAACGATGGTGATTTGGTGGAAACAATGATGATGATAATAGTTGTGATGGTGATACTAGTGACAAAATGATAAAAAGTAAGGTAAAAGACAGAGAAGTGAAGGAGGGATTGGAGAGTTAACAGGGCAAGTTTAGCGGCCAGTGGGGAAGGGTATTTCTGTGCGGGAAAGGACGAGGATGGGGACACAGACTCATATTCGCTCGCTCGCTCGCTTACTCACTCACTCACTCACTCACTCGCTCGCTTGCTCGCTCGCTCTCTCACTCTCTCTCACTTCTCTCTCACTCTCTCTCTCTCACTCTCTCTCTCACTCTCTCTCACTCTCACTCTCTCTCTCTCTCTCTCTCTCTCTCTCTCTCTCTCTCACTCTCACTCTCACTCTCACTCTCACTCACTCTCACTCTCTCTCTCACTCTCTCTCACTCTCTCTCACTCTCTCTCTCTCTCTCTCTCTCTCTCTCTCTCTCTCTCTCTCTCTCTCTCTCTCTCTCTCTCTCTCTCTCTCCTCTCTCTCCCTCTCCTCTCTCTCTCCCTCTCTCTCTCCCTCTCTCTCTCCCCTCTCTCTCTCTCCCTCTCTCTCTCTCCCTCTCTCTCTCTCCCTCTCTCTCTCACCCTCTCTCCCTCTCCCCACCCCTCCCTCTCCCTCCCCTCCCTCCCCATCCCTCCCTCTCCCTCCCTCTCCCTTCCCTCCCTCTCCTTCCCTCCCCTTCCTCCCCTGTACTTCGTGCATGTACACGTGTGTGTGTGCGCGCCTGCATACCTCACGGGCCGGCGTGCGCCACTCTATCTCCCTTGACCAGGTGTTCGAACAGGCGAGCCGGGTTAAGGGCTGATCCCTCCCCATCCGCGTGCATGCGTGCGTGCGTGCGGTGAAAATGGATGTGAATGCAGCCGAATGGGGGGGGAGGCTTAGCAGAAGGACGCGGGTGGGATTTGCGGGTGCGCGAGGGAGGTTTATAGGCTTGATACGGTGATTGGTGATATAGGCTGTGTGGCTGTCGATGTTGACTTTTTTTATGATGATGATTGTTGTTATTATTATATTATTATTATTATTATTATTATTATTATTATTATTTTATGTATTTATTTTTTGTCGTTTATTATTTTCTCTGGCGAGAAAAGCTTCGCCTGTTTATTTTAAGATCAGATTCCCGCGCCTCTCCCCCCTCACCCCCCATCCCCCACCCCTCCCAAACCCCATCTGGCGGCGGGAAACGCGGGCGAAAGCAGCAGGCAGGACAGCCCATTTTCGCGGGCGGCGGAAATGCCTGTGGGCGCCGACGCTGAACTTCTTTTCGGGCGGGGGGGGGGGGCGTCGTCGGTCTTGACTTCATTGAGGATGTGACGCATACCCGGATTATAGTAATGCGGGCGCTTGCGTGACGCACCTGATGGGGTGACGGAGACAGAGCGGGTAGGGGGAGGTAGGGGAGGGGGGGGGGGGGGCATGCGCACGTACAATGCTTGTTTGAGGGTGATGTTGCGTTGGGCGGTTTTTTCTGTTTGCCTGTCTGTCCCTGTCTAATTCTTTTTTTTAGTCTGTATCAGTCTATTCCTGTCTATTCCATTTTAGTCTGTTTCTCTGTTATTTTAGTCGGTAAATTTCTCTTCTATCGTCTGCATCAGTCTATTTCTCTTGATTTCGTCTGCACCAGTCTATTTTTTTAGTCTTTCAGTCTATCGCTCTATCAGTCTATCTACACGTGCACATCCCTTCATCCTCCAATTTTTTTTCCTCACCTGTTTTTTTTTTTGCGTTCCGAGGCGCGCGTTCGAATCCCACGCGGCGGTTATGTGCGAATAGAAATCTGCATTATGGCCGCCCCGTGTTTTCGCCAGGGAGTGCGACTCGGGGAAGTTTTGCGGTTTTGGCAGGTGAGGGCGGGGGCGGGCTTGCGGGCGGGGAATGGGTCATGGGCGGTGGCGATGGGGGAGGGTGGGTGGGGTGGGGTGGGGTGGGGGTGGCAAGGCCTGAGGAGGAGGAGGGAGGTAAACCATGGTGCCCCCGGTGGGTGTTCGCCCCCATTGTGCAAGCGGGAATTGTCAAGGAGAGTTCGCGATTGAGGGGGAGGGGGGGGGGAGGGAAGGGAGGAGGGAGGGGGAGGGGGCGGATTGTGGGGGGGGGGTTCAGGACCTGCAGGTGGAAGGGTGACTTAGTACAGGTACATATTCACGAACGCAGTCATCCATCCACACACTCACATCCTCATACACGCTCACACGCACAAACGCACACACACACACACACACACACACACACACACACACACACACACACACACACACACACACTCACTCACTCACTCACTCACTCACTCACTCACTCACTCACTCACTCACTCACTCACTCACTCACTCACCACCCACCCACCCACCCACCCACCCACCCACCCACCACCCACTCACTCACTCACTCACTCACTCACCACTCACTCACTCACTCACTCACTCACTCACTCACTCACTCACTCACTCACTCACTCACTCACTCACTCACTCACTCACCACCCACCACCCACAGCCTCCCCTCCACAACCACGCAGACGACCACCCACGCGCCCACCCGCCATGGTTGCACACACGCGTACCTACCACACGTACGGAGCCGCGGGGATGGGGGGGTTGGGGTGGGGGGTTGCGCCCGGGGTTGGTGGTTAGGGGGTGAAGGAGGGTAAGAGGTTGAGGTGCGAGGTGGGGGGGGTGGAGGGAGGGAGAGTTGGGGTGGAGGGAGAGTTGGGGTGGAGGGAAGTGGAGGTGTTGGGGAGGGAAGTGGAGGGTGTTGGTGTGGGGAGGAAGTGGAGGGTGTTGGTGGGGGAGGAAGGTGAGGGAGTAGGTAGGGGAGTAGTAAGGGGAGTGAAGAGGATGGGGTAAGTAGGGGGAGGGGGAGGAGGGAAGTGGAGAGTGGTTAGTTGGGGGAGAAGTGAGGGGGTGAGGGGAGGAGGAGGGAGGGTAGGTGGTACTCGTAAGTACACCTGATTGTCGTGGTGTGGATACCTGAGGCGGAGGGAGAATTGCTGCAGGTGGATCGGCAGAGAGGAGGGGGAGAGGCAGGGAGGGGTGGAGGGGAGGAGGAAGGGGGGAGCCTGGTTAGTCTTTTTTGGGGGGTGAAAGGAGGGGGGGAGGGGGTCATGGGGAACAGGTGAAGGTTTAGGTAATGGGTGGAAATGGAGGTCTGAAAAGGAGAGATGTGGGTCAGAGGAAGAAGGTTGGAAGAGGGTAAGGGAAAAGATACTATAAAAGGAAGAAAAAGATAAAAAATAGATGCATAAAAGGAATAAAGGAAAGACATGAGGGAATGAGAAACTAGGTTACTAAAAGATAAAAAAAAGAACTGAAGAAAAACAATGCGTGAAATTAAAAGCAGGAAAAAAGAAATAAGCTAAAAGGTGAGAATGAAATAGAAGAAAAATAGGTGGATAAAAGAGGAAACTACAATACTTGTTCATCTTAAAATTACGAGAGAAAAAAGTTGTCCAATAAAACAAACTTCGTTAAAAAGTTTTTTTAGTCGTCAAAAAGAAATAAAATTGAAGAAGAGAGAAATAAAAAAAATGAAAATGAGAAATGCAGAGAGGAGGAGGAGGAGGAGAAGGCGAAGGAAGAGGAGAGGGAGAGGGAGAATGAAAAGGAGGAAGAGGAGGAGAGGGAGATGGAGAGGGGGAGAGAGGGAGAGGGAGAGGAGAGGGAGGGAGTAAAAAAGGAGAAGGAAAAAGGAGAGGGAGAAGGGAGAAGGAGAGGGGAGAGAGAAAAAAGGAGAAGGAAAGGAGAGGGAGAAGAAGGAAAGAAGAAAAAAAAGGGAGATAATAATAAAAAAAGACGAAAAGAAGAAGGAAAAAGAAGTCTTGCAAAAGCATCGAAGGAGGAGGAGACCACGCGAAGGGTCTCATGGAACATTCCAGATCACGCGAGGATCGAGAGAGACTTAGAGAGGAGGCTCGCTAGGAGGAGGAGGAGGAGGAGGAGGAGGAGGAGGGGGACAAGGAGGAGGAGGGAGAGGAGGAGAGGAGG
>NW_020869194.1:473523-516023 GCF_003789085.1 Penaeus vannamei
GTAGGAGGCAGGAGGGTGGTGTGGATGGGGAAGGGTTGGAGGGGGGGGAGGGGGTGGGCTTTATAGCAAGGCATTGTATTTTGATTCAGAGCTTGAGAACGATTAATTCTGCGTCGTTGAAAAGAGGTCTTGAATTGTGAGTTGAATTTGTAGTACTTTCCAGTTTTGCTTTCATTTGCTTTTTTGTTTCTTTTTAAAGGGGTTCTGTTGGCTTTGGCTTCGGCTTTAGTGTTTGTTTTTTAAGTTGTGAATACCGCTGTTTATCGATATGATTTTAATCATTCGTTCCTCGATTCGAAAGTGTGGCATACAGCATGACACAGCATTAAAAAATAATGAAATACCAAAAAAAAATAAATATAAAAAATGAATAAGAGATAAAGTAGAACAGAAGGAGAGTTAGAATATTGAAAAAAGGAAAGTTGGGAATCGAATTCGCAGAGTTTTATTTATTTGTCTGTTTATTTGATTATCTATATTTTATTAATTTATTTGTTTATTCATATATTTATTCATTTAAGGGTCGAGGGTCTGGTGTGTCTGGGTGATCGGGAAGGCTCAGTGCCACCCGCGCGTGTTCGTGTTTTATGGTGTTCGGTTCTGTGGCTTGGGGGTGTATCTTTTGTTTTATTTTCTTCTTTCTCCTTTTTTTGTTGTTTTGTTCTCTTCTTAACATTTTTTTTTTTTTTTTTTTTTTTTGGTTCTATTTTTAAGTCCCCTCTTTTTTCTTTCTTTTGCCTCCTCCTTTCTTCTCTTCTGCCTCCTCCTCCTTTTTTTTACCCCATTCTTCTTCTTCTCCTACTCCTTCTCCCCTTACGCCTCCTTCCCCAACACTCCTTTCAACCTCCTCCTCCTTTTCCACATCCTCAGCATTTTCATTTTCTCCATCCCCTTCTCCTTATCTACTATATCACACACCATCTCTATCTACTTCATTCACCCTCTCCTTCCTCCTCCTCTTTCTTTTTCTTTCTCTCCTTCTCCTCTCCTCCTCCTCCTCCTCCTCCTCCTCCTCCTTCTTCCTCTCCTCCTTCCCCCTCCACTTCCTCCTCTCCTCCACTCCTCCTCCTTCCTCCTCCTCCTCCTCTCCCCTCTCCTTCTCCACCATCATCATCATCATCTACCCCGTTTCCCTTCCTCTTCTTCTTCACCATTCCCCCTTCTCCATTCATCTTCTTTCCCCTTTTTTGTTTTCGCCTTTCCCTGCAGTGACCGACGAGGGCGTGCATGTTGGCGACGTAGCGACAAATAGGGCTTTTTACGTTAATGGCTTGCTCTTGTCGCTCGCGCAGCTTCCTTGAACAGTGGAGGGGCCCCTTGGGGGTTGAGGGTTAGGGTCATCTTCGGGTCTGTCTTTTTTTTTTTTTTTTTTTCCTTTTTCTCTTTCTATATCTCTTTCTCTCTTTCTCTCTTTCTCTCTCTCTCTCTTCTCTCTCTCTCTCTCTCTCTCTCTCTCTCTCTCTCTCTCTCTCTCTCTCTTCTCTCTCTCTCTCTCTCTCTCTCTCTCTCTCTCCTCTCTCTCTCCTTCCTCTCTCCTCTCTCCTCTCTCTCTCTCTCTCTCTCTCTTCTCTCTCTCTCTCTCTCTCTCTCTCTCTCTCTCTCTCTCTCTCTCTCTCTCTCTCATTCTCTCTCTCATTCTCTCTCTCATTCTCTCTCTCATTCTCTCTCTCTCGCTTCCCTCCTCCCCCCTTTCCCTCTCCCTCTCCCTTACCCCCCCCCCCCCCAAGCATCGCCGAAGATTTTCTCGGGGAAAAATAATCGTCTTGTGATGAAAAAGCGGGTTTCGTTTCGACATAATTAAAGTGGGATTCAACACGAGGCGTTTCTTTTGTATGAAGCCAATTACAGCGTTTTTGTTTTGTTGTCTTTGGGGATCCTTCGCCGTAGTGCTGATTGTCAGGTTGTTATCGTTTTTGTTTTTGTTTTTTTGTTTTTTGTTTTTCTTTGGTGGTTGGTTGGTTTTTTATTTTTGGATTGCGTTTTAATGTGCGGTTATATAGGACGTCCATTATTTTTCTTGTATTTGTTTTTCTTTTTTTTTGTTATCTCGCTTATTTTTTATTATCGTTATTGCATTTCTTTATTGATACATTCATTCATTACTATATTTGTTGGTTTATTGATTTAATGAGTTATTTACTTTGTGTGTTTGTTATTTGTTGATTTTATTCAAAAGTATTTGTTTATTCTGTAATCGAAAACCCCCTTTATTTGTTTAATATATTATATCATTTTATCCGATTAAGTTTATCTGGTTATCAGCGAAATGGCGCACCCAACACACAGCTGATTCCCTCTCTCTCTCCCTTCTTCTCTTTTTCAACTTCTGCAATTTGACAGGTTGCACGAGCGGTCAGTAAGTCTTGATTCTTATATAATTAGTTTCCAGGGAGTCGTTAATTAGTGTGGTCGGGTAATCTCGTTCGTAATTGGCTCATTTGGAAGGCGATTCCCTTGCGGAGGGGAGGGGGTGAAGGGGAGGGGAATTGTGGAGGAAAAGATGGAGGGGAAGGGGAAGGGGAGGGTGGAGGGGGAGAAGAGGCAGTGGGGGAGAGGGAGGAGGAGGGGGAGGGGGCGTGAGGAAGCGCCTGGTCTTGATGGCAACAAGGTTGTGGATGTCATGGGGGAGGACAGGGGGAGGGGGGGGTCGGAGAACGGAGTGATAATCTTTCCTGAGTTTATGTTTGGACTTTAGTTTTTGTGGGGAGAGGGAGGGAGGGAGTTATAGATCTCAGGTGCTTCCTAATCCTTTAATATCTGGCTATGCCCCCTTCCTCCCTCCCCCCCTTCCCCTTTTCCTGTGATTTATGATTCTCGTCTTTTTGCCCTCCACCTTTCCGTTTTTTTCCCCCGCGGTTTAGCATCCTCTTGCCCTTCGTTTATCGTAAGCTTAGATTCGTCTGTCTTTCTCATTATCGTCTCCGGGACTTCTTCCTTGGCGTAATTACTAACATTTACTCCGTCTTTCCCTTCTCTTCGTTGAGCAGTTGAAGAAATAAAGGTAAGATGGAGGAGGAGGACGATAATAAGGAGGAAGAGAGGGGGGGGGGAAGGAGGAGAAGGAGAGAGGAGGAGGAAGGAGGAGGAAGAGAGGGAGGAGGGAAAGGAGGAGAACGATAATGAGGAGGAAGAGAGGGAGGAAGGGAAGGAAAAGGGAAGAAGAGATGTAAAGAGAGAATAAACAAGAATAGTTTGAAAATAGCTTTTACGAGCCTTGTTCTTCGCCGCGAGTGGGCGTGAGTGTCGCAGATCGCTTCTCGTGGGCGGCCGGAAACGCGCGGGAGACTTCGGAGCGAGAGGCCGTTTCCTCCTCCCGACGACAAACGAAACGAGACAAAAGATCAACAAAGAATATCCTTATGTACGTTTCGGCGGACAAAGATCAAGACATGATATATGCGCAGCTGCTTTCAGTGCGAGGGGCAAGTCCGCGCCCACGCCCTCCATTGTCACGTGGCGGCTACCGCACGGGCGTGGGTCGTCGGCCGTGACATGTGCTATTGTGTGGGCGCCGTCGGGGAGGAAGTGAGTCGGCGCCCATGGTTGGCGAGAAGGCTAGCGTGGGCGGACTTGAAGACGGAATAGGGACTTGGTGGTGATGGTGATGGAGATGATGACGGTGGAGATGATGGTGGTGATGGTGATGGAGATGATGGTGGTGATGGTGGTGGGGATGGTGGTGATGGTGAAGGGCGGCTGTGGGTTTGTCTGTTTGCACTATCGTCTTATTGTGATTATTGGAAAATTCGCTTCCTTCTAAGTTCCGAGTTTTATTTTATTGCTTTATTACTCCTTTTCTTCGCATGTTTCATCTTTTTCCTCTTCCATCCCCCATCCTTTATTTCTCTTGACTACCTTCTCCTCCTCCTCCTCCTCCGTCCCCTATTCCCATATCCGCTTCTTCCATCATCCTTAAGCGTCTCTGCGTCTTCCTGAACCTTTAATTACGGGTGTTTAAGGGGGGGGAGAAAAGGGATAAGGGGGAGAGTAAGAAAGGGAGAGAATGGACCGTTCGTGTGGAGTTTGATGGGGGGGGGGGGGGGTGCAGGTCGATACGGAGGGTTGATGGGGAAAGGGGTTGGGGGGGTCTTTGCATGATGGCTAGCTTTTTTTTTGCATTTCTATCCCTCTTCTCTTCTCTCTTATCTATTCTATCTATCTATCTATCAATCTCTATCTATCTCTCTACTCTACTCTCTACCTCTCTCTCTCTCTCTCTCTCTCTCTCTCTCTCTCTCTCTCTCTCTCTCTCTCTCTCTCTCTCTCTCTCTCTCTCTCTCTCTCTCTCTCTCTCTCTCTCTCATAATTTCCTCCCCCTCTCCCTATTTTCTTCATATACCCTCCTCCCCTTCCTTCTCGACTCAGACGCCTTGCAATCCCACAGGCAACCTCACGCCGTGTTCCCCCCCACGTGCCACAAGAACAGGACCCCCGTCGCCATCCCAGCCGTAACAATATCCACTTTTCTTCCATTTTTCTTCCACTTTTCTTCCAGTTTTGTTTATTTTTAGCTCGGAGTGAAAGTGAACCGCCCGCCGGGATCGCTGTCGCTGCCTCGGGAAGTCATTCGCGCACTCGACGAACCTTCGGGGGGGCGGGGGGGGGGGCGGGGGGGCGGGCGGTTCCATAGCTGTCGTGAGGTCGTCGCCGTCGTCGTTCGCCCGGTGTTGTTTCGAGTCATTCCGCGACACTTGGGGGGAAGGGGAAGGGGGGGGGGGTTGGAAGACTTGCATGTCGTTTTGATGATTGTGATTCTATGTCTGTTCCCTTTCCCCCTTATAAGCCCTCCCCCCTCAAAGCCCCTTCAAAGCTTCTTCTCTTTGCCCATTCAAAGCCCCTTTTCTTGCCCCTTCAAAGTCCCTTCTTTTGCCCCTTCAAAGCTTCTTCTTGAAGCCCTTTTTCTTGCCCCTTCCTACAAGACGTTAAGCCCAACGTTTCCCGCGCTTTCCGTGTGTCTATGTTGCAACGCTCCATTGTTTCTGTTTGTATGTGATACGTTTTTGCGCGAGAAGGAGCTCTTTTACGAAGAAACGGCCGGAAATTCTAGCCATTTAAGCGAAGAAAGACGATGGCGACGATCCCCTCCTCCCCCCCCCCCTTTTTTTTCTCGCAAGAAATCAAAAGTTCAGGAAGTTGACACTTGGCGTCGTCTCTCCAGGAGCCTCGGTGATTCAGCGATCGTCTTTTGTCTGTCGCCGAGGGATATATTTTTGCTTCTCGTTTCCTTTTCCTCCAGCTGCCTTTTATCCCTTCGATTAAATTTTTCCTTTGTCACGGAAAGAGGAACAGGGAGGGAGAGATAACCTTCCTTTGTGAGCGTCGCGGCGTCGGCGGCGGTTCCTTACCCCGGGGGGCCGCCGTGACGTCACTTCCTCCCCCGTGACTCAGCCTCCGACGGCGACGCTGACTGGCGGGTCCGGCTTGACCTTGCGGGGCCGAAGCGAGGAAGAGGGGAAGTGCGGGCCGAGGAAAGGAGAGAGAAAGGGAGATAAATTGGAGAGAGAGAGAGAGAGAGAGACAGAGAGACAGAGACAGACAACAGAAGACAGAGAGAAGACGAGAGAGAGAGAGAGAGAGAGAGAAGATAGAAGAGAGAAGCAGATAGATAGATAGATAGCAGATAGATAGATAGATAGATAGATAATAGATAGATGGAGAAGAGAGAGAACAGAAGAGAAGGAGAGAGAAAACAGAATCCGATAAAAGTCGCACAGAACGAGCGCGAGCCCCCGCGTACCTCAAGAAAGGAAAGTCGGTTATTATAACGTTTTTATTCCATCCATTATTCTAAAAAGGAAAACGGGAATTTCTACGTCGTCGCCGGGGTTAAGGCTCTGACACGGGAAGGCATGATTATAAATCGGAGGGAAATCTGAGAGAAAGGCGGGTTTTTTTTGCGGTTATTGTCTTTGGGGGTTGTAGGAAATGGATCAAGATGGAGGAAAAGGCGAAGTGAGCGTTTGCGTTTCGCGTGTCTTTTGTTTCGGGGTCTGGGGTTTCGGGAATGGCGTTTTTTTTTTTTTTTTTTTTTTTTTTTTTTTATCTTTCTCTTTTTTTTCTTTTTCTCTCTCTCCCTCCCTCCTTCCTCCCTCCATTCCTTTCCTCTCCAATCTCTCTCTCTCTCCCTTCCCTCCGTCTCTCTCCCTCTCCCTACTCACTCGCTCAATTACAACATTCACCTCACATTCAATATATCATTCATTCACTCAATCACTCTCTCCCTCCCTTCCTTCTCCTCCCTCCCTCCTTTACTTTACTCCCTCCCTCCCTCCCTTACTTTACTCCCTCCCTCCCTCCCTCCCTTACTTTACTCCCTCCCTCTCTCCTCCCTCCCTCCCTCCCTCCCTTTACTCCCTCCCCCCAAGCCTCCACCAGCAATACGAGAAGAACCCGCGCATGTTCCGATGGCCCGTAGCGGTAAATGAGAGACAGCGAAGCGAGGCTGACCTATTGGCTATTGATTCCGTTGCTCAAACACTCCGTTTTCTTTCCCTCTGCATAATAGGGTGGTGGATTTTATTTATTTCATTATTTATTTTGGTTTTCTTATTTTTATTTTTTTTTTTGTGGTTTATTGTGTTGTTTTCTTTTGTTGGTTTCGTGTTTTTTTGGTTTGTGGTTTTTTGTTCGGGTGTTATCGTCGCGTCTTTGTATGTGATGAAGATCTTTTGATATGTTTGTTATGTAACTTTTTTTCCGGACTGAAAGGAATTTAAATGGGATGAAATAAGGAATGTCGTCATAGATGGGCAGTTACTGTAGACTGAATCATAATAAGAAATAGACTTTGTTATAAAGAGTTCAAAATCGCAGCGGCAGATTAGCGAACCCGTCTTTGTCAACAAGGCTTTCGCGACCCGGCTTCTTCGTCAAGGCTTCTGCGACCTTTTTCTTCATCATCGCTTTTGCAACTAGGCTTTTTTTTTTTTTTTTTTTTTTTTTAGCGATCCGGCTTTTTCGTCCAGGCTGCTGCGACCACCGTTAGGAGTTTCGGTCCGACCCGATGACGGACGAGGTTCAGTGGTCTCGGGGAATGCTTTTGAGGTTGCGCGGGTCGGGGGCGCTTGTCGGAGGGAGGAGGAGGAGGTGGAGGATGGGAGGGAGGTGGAGTGGAGGAGGGGAGCGAGAGGGAGGGAGGTGGGGTGGAGAGAGGTGGAGGTGGGGTGGATGGAGATGGAGAGAGTGGGTGGGTGGATGGAGAGGGAGCTGGGGGTGGAGGGAGGAGGGGGTGGAGGGGAGGAGAGAGGTTGTTTGTATTGAGAGTGGGAGTGGAAGAGTGAGGGGAGGTGGAGGAGAGGTTAAGGAGAATGGGGTGGAGGGGGGAGAGGGAAAAGAGAGGGAGAGGAGGAGGAGAAGGACAAGGAGGAGGAGGAGTGATGGTGCAAGTGGAGGAGGAGGAGGGAGAGGAAAATGAAGAAAAGAGGAGGAATACAAGCACTTTAGACGGAGAAAGGAACATAGAGATGCTAACGAAGGAGATACGAACCAGAGAGAGAGATAGTGCTTGGAAGAAGCCGGTGTTTTAAGAGATTATAAAAGAGAATTAAGAGGGGCGAGTGATGGGACGAGACAAGTATTTTAAGAAAGACTTAAGTGGGGAGGGAGTGGAAAAAGGAGACGATCCCCGGCGCCATTAGCGGGAGGAAATGCTGTCGCCGGGTCGCTGCGTTGGCCGCCTGCCGCCTGCCTGCCCGTCCGCCTTGTTGGCATGCGCACGGGGGACTAATGCTTTTTTTTTTTTTTTTTTTTTTTAACGTCGTCTTCTTCTTCTTCTTTTCTTTCTTTTTTTTCTTTTGAATTTCTTTATTTTATTTTTTCGTTTTTTTTGAACTTATTTTTTTTTTATTTCTTTTGAATTTATTTTTTTTTTTTTTTTTTCTGATTCTTTTTTTTTTTTTTCT
This sequence comes from Penaeus vannamei, assembly GCF_003789085.1. Classification (NCBI taxonomy): domain Eukaryota; kingdom Metazoa; phylum Arthropoda; class Malacostraca; order Decapoda; family Penaeidae; genus Penaeus; species Penaeus vannamei. The sequence goes on from NW_020869194.1 coordinate 481,425, forward strand.
TTTTTTTTTCTTTTAATTTGAGGGGGTTGGCTGATTTGTTGGCTCAAATTAGATTGAGTTGAGGAAAAGAACACTGACTTTAAAGAATATAAAATAAATGCTAAGAAGGAAAATAAAAAAAAAAAGAAATAATATCCTTTGAAAAGTTACCAGCCCGGAAATCGGCATTTTCGATGTTGTTGCAATCAGGTGAAAAGTCTGTCTCTTATCTGTGTGTGTATGCGATATGCTGCCAAATATACGAGGCATGAAAGAGGGCATTATACTAATTAGCGAGGTCTTATCGGGCGATCACTGCGCGCCCTCGTGCATGCGCCGGAGCCATTCCGCCCGCACGCCCCCGGGGCAGGAGCGCACGGGCGGGCTCCTCCTGGGCCTCTCTTTTTCTTCCTGTTTCTTCTCTTCTGCTTTTTCGTCTTCTTCCTCGTTCTCTTTTTTCCTCCTCCTTCTTTCTCTTCTCCTCTCTTCTTATCCTCCTCCTCTCTTCCTCCTCCTCCTCCTCCTCCTCCCCTCCTCCTCCTCCTCCTCCCCTCTCCTCCTCCTCCTCCCTCCTCCCCTCCTCCTCTCCTCCTCCTCCTCTCCCCTCCTCCTCTTTCTCCCTCCTCTCCTCCTCCCTCCTCCCCTCCTCCTCCTCCTCCTCCTCCTCCCCTCTTCATGACAGGAGTGCTGCCGCCTGGCCAGGATTCCCGCGCGAGGATTGTAGATTTCCGATAACCAGATGCCTGAGGTGGCGCCGGAGGGGGGAGGGGGGAGGAGAGGAAAGGGGAGGAGAGAGGGGAAAGAAGGGGAGAGTTGTGTGTGCATGGCGGAGGGTCATGGGATAGTTATTAAGCCTTCCGAGGGGAGGGAGAGGGAGAGAGGGAGAGAGGAGAGGGAGGAGAAGAAAGAACGTGGAGGAGGAGAGGGAACGTGGAGGAAGCGAGAACTAGAAAGAGGCCGAAGAGAAAGAGAAAAGGAAGTAGATTAAAACATAGAGAGAGAAAGAAAGAGAAAAGAGAGAGAGATAGATAAATAGAGAGAGAGACACCAGAGTGCACACTTAAAAAGGAAGAAAAAGAAAGAGAAGGAATATAATCGAGAGAGAAGGAGAAAGAGAGACAGAGAGAGAACAGCAGTTGCCGGCGCGTTGCTCGTCCGGGGATCGACAAGTCCCCACACAAAAAGGGTTTATGGCGAAACTCGGCGACTGCTTTTAGAACTCGCCATTGAAGTCGGGCGGGACTTCATTTTCCTCATTAGGGCGCCTGCAAGAATAGAATAGCTCGCGAGAGGAAGCCGAGATTGGCTCAGGAAAACGGAGGGAGGGAATAAGGGAAGAGAAATCGAAGACTGATAAAAAGAAGAAGAAGAAGAAGAAGAAAAATCAGCGCTGGTCGTCGAAAGCAAGGTATCTGAAAGCGCGAGCAGCGGGGCCCCCATTTAAGGCCTTTGGTGTTTACGGTAATTAAGGGGCACAAAATAATGGCTCGTGTTGCGTATGCATGACAGGGACGAGGCTCGGGAATACTAACCAGGTGAAGGCGAACTCCGTACTGTTGCTACCTGTCCGTTCTTTAATTATACCTTGGGAGTGGTTGTTAGGAGCGCCAGATGGGTAATTGCAGATAAGGTAATTTCGGGAGTTATTACTGCCGCACAGGTTGGTTAGGTATTACTAAAGATTAAAGTCAGATTAGTGGGGTTCGGAGAGTGTATTGTTACGTAAACGAGACTTCTGGACGCGAGTAAAATTGAAAATGAAAGTTGGTTGTATAAAAAAAAATATGTTTGTGCGCGTCTGTGTGTGTGCGTGTGCGTTTCTTTGTGTGTGTGGATGTTTGCGTATAGTTTGTTCATCGGTGTGACATTCCTAGAATTTGATTTTTGTGTTTTCTTGGATATCAAATGCGTTTTCGGGTAGAAAATACGAGCAATAATGGTTCGAGACTTCTTTCCCTCTTCCGTGTTTATGTTTAGGACAGGGGCGTCGCATTCAACACCCGGCGAATCCGAGGCGTTTCCGCTTCCCCCGCGGCCATATTAAGAAGCATCGCGCGCCTTGCCTCGTGCGATTCATTTTCGGGGCGGCTTGCATGGCTATCGGTTGTGTGTTGTTTCTCTTCCTTTTTCTTTTCTTCTCATTTTTCGTCGTCATCCTCTTTTTCCTCCTCTTCTCCTCGTCCTCCTTCCCCTTCCTCCTCCTACTCTGACCGGTTCGTAAATTCGGATGAATAGTTATAAGCCTTTATTGTATGTATAAACAAGGTGCATGGCATTCATACATCTATAGCGGTCGTTACGTTTTTTTCTTTTTCTTTTCCTGCAGGAGATATTCCTCATACACGTACATAAAACTTTCTTCTGGTTTGGGAAAGCCGTGACAATGAGACTGTAAAGAATTTATTGAAAGGGGGTGTGGGGGTGTGCGTGTATTGGCGGGGGGGGGGGGAGAAAAGGCGGGAAAGCCAAAATTTTAACGAGGCTTTGCAGTTGTTTGGTGACGTATCGCCTTCTCGCTTTTGTCGTTCTTGCAGCACTTATTTTGAGATACGGTGTCAGTCACCCGCGCCGCGTGTGAAAGCTTCATCATGCTGTTGATGGGAAATTTAATAGAACTGATGAGGGGCTGAACGAATCCCGGGAGAGAATATTTATAAACCTTTGTGTTTTAGCTTCTATTCTCGCCGTGGTGTCGGGGATCAATATGATAAATGGATTTTCAGCCATGTCAGCGTTGGGTGTTGAATATTCATGGCCTAACGAGTTTTTTTTTTCTCTTTTTTTGCAGCGAGGAAAAAGCCGAGAGCATCGCAGAGTACAAGGATGAGCTGGAACAGACCAAAGCCATGGTGGCCAAGCTGCGCCAAGAGGTGGGCCTTTTCTTCTCTTGCCTTTCTTTTGATATTAAAAAACGCGAATTCGAGAAAATTTGATTTATTAGGATGGAATGATTTGTAATTTTTGAATCTAGAAAATTTAATGATTAATATTTTTAATTATTGTTGAATGGTAGTAGTATATTTATATTTAAATATGAAGACGCAAGAGATCTTTGTAATTAATTTTTCCCTTGTGATCACCTATTGTAATTTCCATATGGTGATTACAGTCCATAATCGTATTAGCATATTCATGCACTGACCTCCCCTTTACACTGACCCACCCATACTGAGCCCTTCCGCCCTTTGCAGAACGTGGAGCTCGTGCAGGACGCGCGGGCGGCGAGGGCGTGGCGGGACGAGGCGGACATCCTGCGGGAGCGCGCCAGCCGCGTGGAGGCCCTCGAGCAGGAGGTGGCACGCTACAGGGACAAGATGGCCGACATCGAATTCTATAAGACGCGCGTAGAGGAACTACGTGAGGATAACAGGTACTGGGAACGAGGAGGGATATGCTCATGCTCAAAAAAGTAATAAAATGATGGAATAAAATCGTAAGACGTTTGATTACAAGATTTCAAAATAACCTGATTTTTTTTTCTCTGTTTCTTAGAATTTTAGTCGAGACGAAGGAGATGCTAGAGGAACAACTAGCTTCCTCCAGAAGGAGAGCGGAACAGGTGTTGGACCTCGAGAACAACATCCTTCAGTTGAAGCAGACAGTCAATCAAATCAGCATTGTAAGTTCTCAGATTTCACTCTAGTATTGTTTTTGAAATCCAGTTAAGACAAGTGTTGACATGGCCGGATTAATTATTAAAAATGATGAATACATCTGCTTTCAAAGCATTATTAAAACGAGTAACTGGCATAGAGAAGTAATGCGATCGTGGTATCCCACAGGAGCGCGATGCTGAGCGCGAGAGGCTGCAAGAGGTGATGGAGGAGAACGCGCAGTTGCAGCTGAGCAACAAGAACTCCCTGAGCGAGTCCGCCACGCTGGTCGCCCAGCTGGACCATCTTAAGTCGCGGAGCCCTCTCAATGGCTCGAGCGTGGGCAGTGACCTCATCGGCGATGCCCAGGCGAGAGTACTCAAGCTGCAGCTGGAGAACCAGAGGCTCGAGGCCGAGGTGGAACAGCTCAAGCGCGACTCCCTCCTGGCTTCGGCTGACAAGTTGCTGGAGCTGGAGAAGGAGAACAAGAGACTGTCCATCAAGGTACGTCTTGATTCGAATCCCACGTGAAATGACAAAAGTAAAAGCATGATATATTCAGGAGTAAATGAGTCTTCTTTACTAGTGGCATCTGTTCATCACAGTAAAGCAAATCTATCTCTTTCAGGTGACGCAGCTTCAGGAGGTGAGCCAGAAGGAGAGATCCCAAGTGCTGGAAACACAGGAAGAATCAGAGCAACGACATCAAGAGGTACAACGCCTTCACCAGACCCTCAACACTGTCAAGACCAATTCCCAACGCCAGATTGATGAGCTTCAGGCAAGTGAAAAATAGGATAAGGTTGTATAGCTTTGTTGACTTTGTGTTAGAATAATAAGATCAACGCTCTCAGTTTTAATTATTATGCATTGTTAATCCTGTGTTTTATACCCAACAGCAAGAAAATACTCAGCTAGTTGAGTTAATAGAAGGACTCCGAGAGCGGCAAAAGAAGACAACAGACACCAGACTTCTTGATGTAGAGACGGAGAACAAGAAGCTGCAGGACATTAACCTGCAACTACAGAGTCAGGTATATTTTATGGATCATAAGATCCATTTTATTTATTCCTGAATGGTTGTAAGTTTGGCTATAAATCATCATTTGGAGTTCTTGAATCTTCACACTCACATTTCTTAGAATTACTGTAGTTATAATTCTCTTATTTCAAGTTTTTTTTTCAGCTTGTTTATGCATAATTATAATGATCATGAAACAGGCACAATACAGTTGTTGTTTACGGACTTGCTATTGATTTCTTCACTGAACCTCTCTTTCTTTTCCTGTTATTTCAATCGGTTTCAATGGAATAGTACATGTGAGTTTTATTCCAGGTATCACGCCTTGAGTATGAGAAGCAGCAGCTGAACAGACTGACTGAGAGGCTTCGAGAGAGTGCAGACAAGTTATCTGAAGTTGAGCACCAAAAGAATGAGATTGAACGGGAAAATAGAGATCTGCAGAAGGTATGTGTTTGTACTTTTAAGATTTATATGTATATATGTTTTTTGTCCCTGTATTAGTTTTGAAGATCAATCTCAATACTTTAAGCAGAGTGATGATGTCCAAAAAAGTTACAAGATTAAAACTTACAGATTAGTTATAATTCATAGCAAATCCTTTAACTGTACTTACTACATAGTGATGGTTTACCTTAGCATCTCTAATATAACCTCAGAAATTAGTCCTGCAAGTAGACGTTCAGGAGATAAAGAATTACTATTGTATGTATTTTTATATTCCTCTAGATATATATTTTTTTATAGAAAAAATGGTAGTTTTTAAGGTTATACTTTTGTGTATATTAAATTATCATAGCTCCATATAACAACCTATGAAATGAGTGGTAGTTTTGTTAGTGTTGTACTGTTAAACTGTGCAAGTAGATTCTGTAAAAAGATGGGTGGTATGTACAGGCCATTGCTGCCCTACGTGAGAGCTGTGAGAAGCATGAGACTCTGGAACACGATTATGCCAGCCTGGAAGTGGAGTATAGCAGAGTTTCTAAGACTCTGTCCAACATGCGAGAAACTGTGGCGAAGGTAAGCAGTTACACAAACAAATTTTTATATTTTTCAGTGTGCATGAATTCACCCTTTTTTTAGTTACTTAAAAAAAAAGAACATTTACTGTGGGAAGAACATTCTTTCCATTGTCTCAGTTATTTCAGTTATGTATAGATATATATCTTTATATCTGTCTAATATAATGAAGTGTTATGCAGATTTATTTCATAAACTGTTCTTCATTGACCTTGCAGCTTGAGAGTGCCCAGAGTGAGAAACTCCAGATGCAAGTGGAGGTGGAACGCCTCAACCGCTCAATGGACAGCCTTAGGTCCTCATCCGTCCGGCTGGCTGACTTAGAATCGGAGAAGGAGACCCAGCTGCAGCAAATCAACCTCCTGCAGCAAGAGTTAACATCCCTGAAGGCTCAGAAGAGCAGGGCAGAGCAGGCAGAATTGGAACTGCTGACAGCCAACAATGAAGTGCAGAAGAAAAACAGGACTCTAGACACTGTTCAGAAGAAGTTGGCAGAGTCGGAGAAGGAGAAGGCTGAGTTAGAGAATGAGAACTCAAAGGTTAGATTTGTAAATACTTCCTCTGTTGTACTGTATGAGAAAGTGTTTAAAAAGTACAGATCTAGGCAATGTTTAATTTCTTAGTACACTTGAGAATATTGTGTGACATTCAGCTCTTTCCTAAGTTCTGGATTCCCTTGTCTAGAAAGTGTATAGAGTGAGAGAAAGGGAATACTATCTCACTAGTATAATTCCATTCTGTAAGGCTTGGTTTCCAACTCCAGCAAATTTTTCAGTAAGATTTAGATAAATGTTATGCTATTGGAGATTTGCCTAAGGTTATGACTGTAATGGTTTATATAAGTTCTTTAACCTTGAGTTAATTTTGCCCTGCAGCTTCAAAGAACAGTTGAGACCCTGAAGCTTTCAACCAAAAAGCTGAATGACATGGAAAGAGATCTCACTGAGCTGGAGAGTACAAATGACCGGCTGGATCGTGAAAATAAATCCCTCCAGAAAGAGGTAAGAATTATTATAACATTGTTGCAATAGTTTTTCAGCCAACCTTTGACACATTGTGTAAGTGGGCAGATTGACTTTATTTATAGCAGATAGAAAAGTGTTAAATGTGTAAGTGGGCAGATTGACTTTATTTATAGCAGAAGGAAAAGTGTTAAATGTATTGCAGGTGTTTTAAGTCTATTTTTATGTTTGACAAAGGTTACAAGATTGCGCAATGCTATGGAGGTGAAGGATGGCCTCATTGACGATGCTGCGAGCAAAATATCCACGCAGGAGCGAGACATTAAGAGACTCAATAAAGATGTAGAACAATTTAGAACGAGTGATAACAGGTATTTGTTTAACATAGTTACCCAATGTTATTTCTTTTCTTTTTTTCATAAAAGTATTTGAAAGAATAATGCACTTACTATTGTTAATTCTGAGACTGGTCTGAATATCAAATTTATGATTATATGATAATTAGAATTGGCTGTTATATATTGATGTCTTGTATTACATACTTGTTTGTTTATAAATTTACAGAGTTCGAGAATTGGAGAAGGAAAAGAGAGAGCTTGAGCAGCAAATGATGACAGAACGCAAAACATTAAGTTGCTTAAGAGAAGACTTGGTTGCAGAAAAGGTAAGTTCCTTTGTGAAATCAACATAGACAATATGCAGTTATCTGGAAACATTTATGAAAATCATTACTATTTTGGGTTATTATTATTGTTACTTTTTTAGACTAACAAATAAGTACGAGAAATGTTGAAATTAACATTTGATTCTCATGCCATTAATGAATAAAAGATAATAATCTTAAGAATAACCGTTTAAGAAAAGATTGCTGATCTCTGCTCCCAACAGGTCAAGACACAGCAACTCTCCAACCAACTCGATAGCCTAAGATCAGATCTTTCTAAGCTTGGCCTTAATGCAGACAACCTGACTGCTCCAGCATCAGATAATGATGATGAGTAAGTGATTGATGATTGTTTAATATATTTTACTTACAGGGAATAGGAAAAGTTTTTATAGTCCTATAACTTTGTGGAATGTTATGTTAACAGGTGGGAAGGAAAAAGCTGCCGTACATGTTAAGGCACGCTATTAAGATGGAATGCATGTACATTATATCTCATGTACTCTTGATTTTGTGTATATACCTGGCAAAACTATTTATAAATAGAAGAGGAATAAAACTGCTTCCTTCACAAAATTTCCTTTGGTCATACTAAGAACAGCTTATGGTTTCAGCAATCATATATCATGGATATTGCGGAGCACTATAAAGTCAGACAGGTAGAGTTGCAAAGAAAACATGTAAATGTACGTTTGTCAGATATTTATTTGCAGCTTTACCTACCTTTGCGCTGATCACAGGTTTCTCTGATGATGTAATGCTGCTTAAGCAGTGTTAGCCTAAGGAATATATTCATAGACACATACACAGACATGGGCAAGAAGGGGTATTGTGTTGGCTTGTTGAACATAAAGAGAAGATATTCGTGATTTAAGTGAAGAAGACTATCTTGGAACAAAGGGAATTAATATGGGACCTTTTATTTTGACATGTACAGATGATTTTTTTCTCTCTGATTACCTTTTTCTAGGTAAAGTCATTTACATTACATATTGAAAATTGACTAATCATAAACCACTGTAATTTCTCAATTGGGCATATGTTATATAACATATATATCATATATACTTTACATTTCTTACCAGAATTAAGTGGTCCAATCTAAAATATGCTTCTATTTTTCTTGGAAACATTGTGTTAACATCAAAGATTGGTGACTTTGTATGATATTAAAAGGAATGTTTTTTGAATGTAGACTTACTGCTGTGCATGGCAGTGTGGCATTAAATAATATATATATACTGTATATGCTTGTTTCTCTTTTTTTTTTTTCTTACTTTTTAAGTAATTGTTAGCTTCATGCTTTTTGATAACTTGGATGTTGCATTGAACATTCTTGAATCACATGCAAATTCCTTACTTAAATCCTGCTCCTCTCTCCAGCCGATACAAGGCCCTAGAGTCAATGCTGGAAGAAACCTTGAAGAGAAGTGTGGAGGTGAGAGAGGAGAAGATCGCCTCCCTCGAGTCACGGCTGAATGAGTCGGTCAGCAGGAACAAGGAACTGCGGAAGCATTTGATGGAGGTAAGATGCATGTCTCCAGGTGTCTTAAGTCTGGTTAGTTCGCTCTGTATACTTTTTATGAGTAATAGAGTAAGAGCCATAATTTCTTTATATTAACATTAATATAAGAAGGATAACTGCTTTACTTGCTGAGCCCGACCTTTGTAGAATTGACAGTGTGCAGATAATAGTTAAACCTTGAATTTTTATTTTACAGGTTAAGAGTGATTTTGAAACCTTGCGCCAACGTCACCAAGAGGAAGGTGTTATTGAGGATGTATCCAAGGAGGTGGCAAAGCTTAGAGAGTCTGTGTACCGCACTAATGAAGAGGTTAGTAGTAATTTAGAGGTCTTTATCTTTGGAATATTTTTCATTTAAAGGAGAAGAGACTCAAAATATTAGAAATATATAGTGCCTCATCTCCAAACATGGTCTTTTTCTAGCATACATATCTGATTATGTTCCATATTGAATTAGGTTTAGGCCTGTTGGATATATTAATAGTATGTATGTCTTTCTGTGATAAGTATTTATGGAAAATTTAATCCAAACTTATTTGTCTTGCAGAAAGGCAGCCTGGAAAATGAAATTGCTGAACTCAAATCTCAGGCAGCAAGTTACAGGGAGCAGGTTTGTGCTCTCCAATCTCAGGTGACATCTCTGTCCAACCAAAACACTGTCCTATCCCAGCACAATGCAACACTTCAGGGTGAGAATGCCCGATTGCAGGTGGAGAATACAACCTTGCAGTCACAGTCGGCATCTCTGATTGCTCAGAATTCTGCTCTCCAGACTTCTGCCACTCAGAGTGAGGGTGAAAGGGATAAGGTAGGCTGTTGATATTTTTCTTCTTTGCAATTTATTACAGTAGAAATGTTGTTTGAGTTTCATGAGAAATTATCATTCTTATTTTATTGCACTCCTGGAATTTGCAACTTTTTTCTATTTCATTTAGGTTCGTCGGACTTGTGATGAACGAGGCAGCCGCCTGAACCAGTTGGTGGCAGATCATGAGGCTCTTCAGCGACTCCATCAACAGCTGACCAGAGAATACGACAACCTTGTCAAGGAACACAACAATCTCAAAACAACTCACAAGAATCTGAAGCTAGAACAAAAGGAACTCAAGGTTTGTAATGTTCTGTTATATGTGCACATTTTTGAAGGAGTATACAAAATGTACACATTTATGATTTACTGGTGTTTACAATGACTTTGTATTATTTGATTTACAAAAAAGAAAGAAAATGCAAAATGAGCTGTTATTGTTCTCAGGAAAAGCAAAATGAGATGTCAGCTGGTGAAGAAGACTTGCTGAAGTTGCGCGAAGCCTTGGAAGCGGAGATGAACAAACTCAAGACAGATTCCACTACTCTATCTAATCTCCGTGGAGAGCATTCTAGACTTAAGGTATGTTGTTAAACATATTTTCTGACAGGTATATTTCTTTTACGGCATTTTATATACCATATATTGTAATCACTGTATATATTTGACCATAGTAATCTGCCAGCCAGTTCAAAGGGAGTTAAAGGAGCTGTATCTTCCAATTTTAGGATGACTTCCGAAGTCTTTTCTCTGCCAATGAGAAACTGAGGTCTGAGTACAAGAGTCTTCAGGGTGACTACAAAGCCATCAAGACAGAGAACAACACTGTGAAGCTGCGGTTAACAGAGCTCAATGGTGAGCTTAATGACACACGAGACCAGATGGCTGCACTGGATGTAGAGGTCTCCAAACTCAATAACAAGTGCCAGGTAAGACCCTTTGTTAATGGTAGAGATTCATATCTGTATATATATTTATTTTTTACAGGTGATTTAGGTTACACTGTGTAATAGTCTTTTTCATCCTAAGCTAAGTTTTGTCAGCAAGAATAACTAGAAAAATACGGAAGACCACCTAGTGCATGGTATGGGAATACTAATTTAATTCTTATAATGATCACCATAGGTTCTCCAGACACTGAATGTGACTCTTGAGGAAGACAGGAGATCACTGATGTCACAGGTGTCACTGTTGCTCACACAGTACCATGACCTCCTCACACAAACACTGGAGGACAAGCAGCACTTCCACCAGGAGGAGAAGAATTTCACGTAAGGAACCCATTATGCAAAGTGACTGTGAAAGAGGATTCACTTAAGCAGCAAAAATAAACTGGGAAAATGCAGTTCTAGGATACATTAAGATATGGATAAAATAGGTATTTAAACTCATTTGAAACTGATCCTACAATTTTCAGCTGGCACTAAAACACACATGCAATTTCAGGGACAAGCTGAACAACCTTCGGCGACAGAAGGAAAAACTAGAAGAGAAGATCATGGAGCAGTATCGCCGCATGGATAACTCACCATCCAAGAAGTAAGACTTTGTCCCATTTTGTCTTTTAATTTTGTGTTTATTGGTTACAGTTCACATGGGGATAGGATGTTACTGTCTATTTATATATCGGTGAAGTGAACTTGTTATCTAAACCATATCAGTTATTACATTTGTTAACAAGTACAGTTTAATGCCAAGTAAGTGATTTTGATTCTTTTGTTTTTATTATGAATAACATTTCCCCTTTTTTTTTTTACTAACATTTGTTTCTTGGTTCTTTGGGATTGTGGTTCATTGTAAATGTGATTTCTTTGTTTATTGTAAATTCTGCTGTGGTCAGTATACCAAATGTATTGTTCAGTACATAAATATGCCTTTTACTTATATAATTTGGTGTTATTGATTACAATTTTTTAGCTTCACCTATTTGTAATTTTTGTTAACATTTTAACGTGCATTTGCAAGAGAATTAGTTTTGAAGTTAAGTACAAGCACATAATTACAAATATGGCTTTCAATTTATTAGAAGTTCACTCTTTGATGTTAAAGATAATAGAGAGGATGTTAGTTTTGTTAATTTAACAGTTAGTTGATGGCATATTATAGTCCCAGTTTATGGTATATTATAGCCCCATTCATGCTGCAATCAGTATCAACTAATTTTCATGGCATTCACTTGAATAAGGTCATCTATGTAAAAATGAAAAGTCTTCTAGTTTTCATAACCTCAAAATATATGCTGATGCCATCTTTAATTGCCAAATTGCGCATCTTAGCAATAGAAAACTTGAGGAATTTAATAGAGTAATGCATCCCTTTCAAAATGGTACCAGCTCTCTCTTAGAAAATTTTCAATTGTCACATGCTGTTTAGTAAATGTATGGTACATAACATTTCTTTATTGTGACAACATACCTCTTACTTTTGCTTCTGGACATCTGCTTCTTTCAGCTTCCCCAGGTATTTTTGTACAATTCTGTGGTGTTGTGCCTGTGAGATGTCCAATCTTTGGAGGATTATATTTTACATTAGCTTTAAACTTAGAAACTTCTGATTGATGAGTGAGATGATTAATTGCAAACTAATTAGCTAGAGCGATGTTGAAATCCAGGTGTTAAATGATTTTAGTTGCATTTGTGCATCTTATGTATATATATTTTATTATTATTATTCAATTGAATTGTATGACTTGGTGATTGGTTCCTATCTCCTATTTTGTATTTGTTAATGAATAATAATTTTCAGTATTAGACTATGGGCAGTGGTTGTATGTTTGTGATATCAGAAGGCTGGCTTCTCAGGATCCAAAGATTGTTGTTGACAGAAGTAACATGGAAGAAATTGGTGATAGTCTCTTATATGCATGGAAAAATTTATCTTTTTAATGGTTATTTATTAATGTAAAGATATATTAACACTCTTTGATATAAGCCATGATGAATCTTTGGCATGAGAAAACAGTTTTCTGAGTTTGTACATTTTTACCAAGATCTAAGAATGAGTGTTTTCCCATGCTAGGTTATCACCGGGCTGTGTGCCGTACTCGTAAGTAGTATATGGACAATGTTCAGTTGACTGCTGTGTGTTGCAACCCCAACTTTTATTACAGTTGGTTCTTCTTGTGATCACTAATAACAAGAATGTCTTGTATGCAACATCGTAACCTCTATTACTTGTATTTTTATAGTTGTAATTTAACAACTTTGAATGCATTTATTTGCCTGATTTGTTTGTAGAAGAGTATATTCTCAAATAATTCCACTAGATAACATTGTTGCTGAGTGTTGTACAGACGAAGAGCCATGTGTAATTTAGAGATGTAGTTTTGTAACTTTTACATCTTTTCTTATGAATTCTTTCAGATCTTATATTTACCTTGCAACAAATGTTAGTCTTGAAGTTCCCCTGTGTCTTAAGGAAGAATAAGGATTTCATGTGTTTGTTGTAATATTGCTTATTTAAGCCTGTTTTGTAGAAGACATTATCAGGAGGATGAAAGATATTCTCAAATGTGAGACTGCTTTCAATATTTTCTGGTGTATGAAATATATAAAACAGTAAAATTTAATCATTTCTGAGTGGTCATTGTGAATTGCCATTTCAAGATGTGCTCTTTTCTTTATGAATCAAGATTGTTTTGTAAAAAGAAAATGTTATTGTGGTTTCATCAAATACACAGTACACAGAATGTGACAGCAATTTATTAGATAATTTTTGGGGTTCAGAATTCCTGGATAAAGAACTTCATTACTACAAGACCTTTTTTTCTGGAATCAGCATTTTTTCATTTTATTTTTTCTCTTAGTGTTTCAGTCATATTTTTCTTTTCTGCATTCTCTGATGATATCTTTATCTTTTATTATTTCCTTCTGTGTCCTATTCTCCCTTTTTTTTCTAATTTGATGATATTCCCTCTTTTCATCCATCCATTTTCTTAAGTGCCTTTCCACTTCCAACTTCGTTTTGTAATAATGAGGAGTTCCAAAATCTACTATATGACAACAGAAAGACACATTAACAATTTATTGATAACCAAAAGCTTTAGAAGTTGATTTGGACCTACACCTGCATATTTCCCCTTCTTGTACTGTGCACGTCACTCTTTACTTGTAATGTTCACGAGGATGATAGTAACAATAGGTTGTAGATTACACTCCAACACGTCACATTGCAGGACTTGTGGCATGCTGACTGCTCCTTACTTTTTGAGTTGTAACAATTTCTGTTTTTGGAATGATTTTTGTTGTTTGATTTTTACTTTTATGTACATATATATATGCTTATAATGATGTGGTAATGTTAATATGTTGAATGTAAGTGTTAGCTATACTTCTCTGATAAGTGGGATGATTTTCTGAAGTAATCAGTTACAAATTATTTGGTGCATTTGTTTCCCTAATGAAGTTTTGATATTTTTTTCTTATTGAATGAGAAAAGATGAGAAGGAAGATATTTACTAAGATTTGTAACTAAAGAACCTTTACCACCCGATGCATTGCATCTAACAAGAGTTGATATTTATTTGTTTTAATCAGTTTGTGGCAAGAAGAAACAGTTGTTTGTAATAATTTTAGATTGGAAATAACAAAATGTGAGATGTTTAAGAATTTATTTTGAAAAACTATTTTTCAAATTTCACATATAAAGTTGATAAATATAAGTAAACCATTTATGGTTTTGTATTTTTGTAGACATGTTTGATGCTAAAGTTTTTAATTTTGTAATTCTGCAGGAAAGGCTTTGGCTCCAATCTTGTGCGACGAGTAAGGAAAGCTGGGACTGAGCTGATCAACAAAGTTCCCAGGGTGAGTTTTGTAATAATTAGATATACACTAATACTCTTAAGGTATTGCATGTTTATTTTTTCGTTGTCAAGTTATGATGAGTTGCTCCTTGTATTGTTTATTTAGGAATTAAAGTTTCTTCTTTTTCATTTAACAATATTTCATGCTACAATCTTCAGAGTGGACGCTCAAGATCCAGAGGACGTGACGAAGGAGGAGAGAGCCCTGATTCTTCATCTCTTGGGTCATCCTCGCATGCCAATGATTCTATGGACTCTGGTTCCGAGACTCGGCGGTCCTCCCCAAACCTCCCACCTTCTCCACCTCATGACAGCGAAGTAGCAGAGCAGAGAATGGGAAGAAATGGACAGACTCCTAATCATTACAGGAAAAGTTTACCGCCTCTGAATGATGTCTTTGCCTCACAGATTCTCAGGTACTTGCATCTTTTTACTTTGAATGCTAAAAGTGTGTCTTATGTAGCCTTGATATTGTGTCAACATCAGTTTAAGAAAGATTTTCATAGTTGCTTTCAGTTGTAATTTGTTGTGTTATATGGAATTTTTATTTAATGGGAAGATAACCAAGTAAATTATATTGTGATAAAGGATGACACCAAGAGAGATGACTGTGTCTTTTATATTCATTCACAATTATAACAAACATAAATGGAGATAGGAAAATGTACCTTGAATAAACTTATTTTTATTTACTTTTTTATATGGAGTTTTGTTGAAAACAGCTGATATATTCAAATCATTCCACAGAGGCTCAGTATCATCAGAGGATGTAGGAAGTTTGCAGTCAGGTGATGCCAGTGACAGCCACCAAGAAGACTCGCTGTCCACTGTTACAGCTGGTAGTGGGACTGCAGAGTTGAGTCGAGCAGGGTCCAGACGTCCAGTATACCTCACTGAGGATTCGGACTCCATACCCACCCGTGATGTAGGACCTGAACCTCTTCAGAACAACCAGGTATGAGTCTTTTCCAAATTCTGGTTGCTCTGACTATTTTCATAAATGTTTAAAGCTTTATATCACAGTCAACAAATTCTTGAGTGCACAACAAAGATTATTGTTTTCTGTTAATGTCATGCTAGTCGAGTAAAAATCTGGATTATGCAAAATGAAGATTACCTTTAGGAGAAGTATGGATGTACATAAAAACTAATTAAAAGTCTAAAACTTTAAAAAGTTTTAGATGATATAATTTTTGTAAAGTAATTTATTTCTAATAGTAAAATCTTAATTTCCAGAATCGAGGCAGAGCTTCAATAAGGAGCAATGCATCTTCTTCAATGAGCCAACAGGTGATGAACAGGTATGGAACATACCTTTACTTGAGAGTATGGTGGAGGTGTTTCTTTTCTCTTCTTTGTTTGCAATACTATCTGTCGGGATTTTGTATATCAGATTTTGCAAAATATTTGTTTGATTTTACATCATAACTAATGTGCAAATGTGGTAAATTATTTAGGAGTTACAGCAATGTACACAGCAGTCTACCCCCATCCACTCCAAGGACCCCAACCCCAGGGGGAGTGCCAAGATCATCAACGCCCAAGACTGGTGTTCGGAGAGAGCGGGCAGTAGACGACGAGCTCCCTACCACTCCCCGTTTACCACCCCGCGCCGATCATTCCTCCAGGTATATAAGGAAGACTGCCATGATAGGGCTAGTTGCTGCTTTTCCCTGATTATTTTGGAACCATGCATTGTTGGAAGTTTTAGAAGTATCATTTATTATTTCACATATGAGGTATTTTTAGTAATCTAGTAATTCTGTTTATTTTATGATTAGTAATCAAGATTATTTACATTTGATTTATAATCTGCTTATTTAAGTCCCTACTGCTCACTTTAGGCTAATGCTAGTTCCCTCTGCAGTGCGCCACAGGTTCCCCCAAGATCCCGTCGTGGGTCCAGCATAGTCCAGCAGGACTCCCTAAGCTCTAGTCACTCAACTCCCCCTGAGATCCCAGACCTTAAGCCCCCCAAGCCACCACCACGTCCACCTCCTTCTGATGATGCACCTCTGAAACAGTCCAAGGATATTGTGGATAACTCTGTGTGGTATGAATATGGATGTGTTTAGTTCACCAGTGAAGTGAGATATGGACTCCTGAAATTAAAAGGCTGGAAGAAAAAAAAAAAGAAAAAAAATAAGATAATAGGAGATTGCTTCTCATATATGTCTGTTAATCTGTGTATCATAAATACAGCATCCAGTTACTTGTGAAAGTCAGTCATCCAATAAGTAAATAAGGTCTATATATTCCTTATTGTGTACTCTCCTAAACTTCAAAAGTGTACAGAGTCTTTGTGGCTGATGTCCTCTGTATAATAAGTGGAGGAATAGCCTACCTGAACTTCATTATAACTTCTCATCCAAGAAGTTCTGGTGTTCAAATTGCAATACGTACATGGTGCATGACTTGCTGTAGTGACTTCAGTACAGGTGGTTCTGACTGTAGTTAGTGAATACATTTGACATCAGCTGATCTCAACAGTTTGTAATCTGTTAGGTTGATCAGGTATGTGTTATAAGAATTACATTCTCCAGGTTCATATTATTTTGTATACTGCTTTTGTGATTTTGTTGTAAATATTTCAAAGGGCACAACAGTTTATTTGTACATATATTTGTAGCCAACTCTTGTAATAATTTTTGTCATGAATATGTCACCATATTTTGATTTTTCTATATATTAGTAGAGAAATCCAAATGAAGTGTGAACATCTTGTAATTTAAAGCATATCATTTTCATTTCATCTAGGAAAGAGATCTTTTTTATTTACATATTAGATTAATCATCCATATACCCTCGTAAGATAAATCCAAATTTGAGTCATTAAAACAATGATGTCCTGTGGCTTGTTAGTCTGCCCTCAAGACGCTGACTGGATTGTACATCTTCACTCATTTTTCTTTCAAAATGAAAACGGTTTCTGATTTTTAACTGACCATCATATCATTTATATGATATCATGATCTGATAGGTAAAAAATATTTACCATTATTTTAAGGTTAAACTTTTGCTTTCCCTCAATTTTCAAATTAGTGGTTTTGTTTTTAAAATTTTTAACCTTTCTGTCAAAATGTCAATGTATCATAGCTACATTAAGCTCATTCAGTGGGTGAAGTATTCTGATTCAGCTACTCATTGTCTTAAGGTATAGGTGATGTTAGTTCGTTCAGTCAAGGTGTGCATTTGTAGTGTTCCTAATGGCTACAGTTGTAGCCTCCTTGTCAACTTAGAATGTACAGCCATGCTAATTAAATGCTCGTTGTGAAAGAAAGACTTCCTATGCTATTGTCTTCAGTGCAGGTACATTGTTTTACTTCAACTCCAATCTCAAAGAATCGGTTGGCAAATTCAGTGCAGTGTTACTAGCCAGTTCTGCAAGTTTCGTTGGTACTGAAGCTAGTCTCCCATATGTAAAGAGGGATAAGTATTAAATTTACACTTGCAATTATCTTCTGAATATAACCAAATTTATTCATGTTACAAAATCAAAAAGTCGAAACTTTAAAATGTAGGATCATGTAACAATCTCTCTCTTCCAGTGTTAAAATTTGTCTAGTGCATTTCTGTACATTTCCAGTGTATTAATGATTTATCACCTCACCATTTATTGTCTGTTTCCTGTGTGAAACATAATATTGTTCAGCTTATGACTGAAGTCGTCTTTTAACTTGACACTTACTGCTTCAAGATTGCAGGACAGCATGAAATGAAAATAAAAATATGAATGTAAAGGTGGTTTTATTTAGTTATACAAAATATATACAGGACCTTTTTTATTACATTATGCCCAGAAATATTATATCATATGCAACAGGGGAAAAATACATTTCAGTTTTTAAGCAGTAGGAAGGGATTCATTAGGACAGTTTTAAAGGGCAATATGATAATCTCTGGTTTAAGGATTGATTTGACATAAGGAACATGGCAATGTTAGGGAAGGAAGAACCTTTCATATATATATAATTATATATTTTTATAAACAAAGTTCTGCAGTTTCATTTCAAAAAATAATACCAACTGACTAAACTTGGATGCTACCCATTTCGACTGGTACATTTCTAAAACTGGGGCTGCTGAACCTTAAGTCTTGTTATGAAAAAGTAATCAATCTTGTTCCACGCTACATCTTCATTTCATAACCAAAGCTTAGGTTCTTTAGTAAATCTCAAAGGAAAAATACTGCCATGTGACTTTTACATTTCAGAAAAAATATGCCAAAATTAAATCTTGTTTTCACAGACACTGTGGATAGATAATTCTGCTACAGCACCTTACAAGACACGCGAGCATCATAGCAGTGAACAGTGAGGCCCAGTGGCCCAGGAATGACGCTAAGGACACTAAACATTTACAATTTCAATATCTACGTATAAGAAATAGATCTATAACACTATCAAGGAAACTTTCATGAACTAGCAGCAACATTCCTGTTTATCTGGATCTCACAAGACACCACTACACCACAGGAAGAACACTGGCAATATAACCTAATCTAAACTGACTATTTTTTGGTCACTTTTACAATCATTGATTATAAAGTATTTATGTGATATATGTATATATAAATGCCAATAGTAATTATTTACATCTCATACATGCATTTTAAATATGTCGGATAAGTTAGACATGACTAAAATAAAGCACTCAAGTCAACTCAAGTACACATGAGGTTGGCTGGTCTTGTGCAAATAAATGTAAAGGCTACAAAAATTAATATGTACACAATATATTTCAACAACCTCTCTGACTATGGCAACAGCACTCATTCTTGATTTCAAAAACTGGTATGATAACAATATAGTTGACTAATTTATATTCATTTCCATGATAAATTCATCTTGGCCATAAGCCAAAGTTACATCAGCTTGCATTCCATTTCATAATGTTCTCACTAAATTGGGTTTAAATGAACAGAATGCTATACACAATATCACCAGTAGCTGACAAAAGAAACAGTGTGCAGTTTATGAAGTTTTGGTTTCAGTTACATGAACAACACATCACTGAAGATCATATAATAAAGGTAGCAATACCAAACGGCCTAATTTAAGCATACTTTTCATAAGCATTGAAGGTCAGAGGAAACCTTATATTTTCACAGCTTCACTTCATCAGAAAGTGAACTAGGTCAAAGGTGGGCTAGGACGGATATTTCAGCATCGGTGGTTTGGTGTTGTGATGGCGCTGTCACATAGTTTGCATTTGAACCAGACACTGTCACAACTACAGCATCGGAACCAATTACTTGTGAAGAGTCTGTGGTCTGTACAATGGTAACGGTGTTGTCATCTCTCCTGCTGTCCTTCTTGGCTGGCGGCAGCACTGAGTCCTCCACCACTGCTACTTTATCTCTGTCCACTATCTGCCCGGCCCGTAGGGAGCCGTCCTGCGAAGGCGGTGCGCCGGTGGAGTATATGGAATCGTGTGAGAGAAACGACAGACACGAAGGATCTCTGGAGTGGGCAGGGGCTACGTTGCCCCCAGGATGAGTAGAAGGAACCGTATCAGGATTGTGGGAAATGGAACCCTCGCGGGACCGGTAACTTGGAGGATGACTGTAGTTACTCTCCCGTCCTAATGTATTCACACCTAATCTGTAATGGAAAAGTTCTTTGTTAAAAAAATTGTTCTTTGTTAACAAATCCTAAAAAAATAAACGTGATATCATTGTATAAATAACTGGATCAAAATGTTTTCTTACAGTATGTTATTTATGAATATAAAAAAATGAAATAATTTTCAAACTGAATATATAGCTTCATCTGAACACGGAAATATCCATTCAGATAAAATTCGTAAATATTACCATTTGATGACAAACAAGGTAAGTAGCCCCAATATACCAGTTATTAAAACAAAAACATGTTTCTGCGCGATTACAACGAGCCTTAATGCGCGGGCTACAAACCCACACTTTCAAATAGCTTACCCTCTAAAATTATGGGTCCCAGACCGGTAGGTGGGTGGGGGTGAGGGTGCTTGCGGCGAGGCATTGTGGGCGTGATGTCGGTCCAGGAGCAGCAACCGCAGCCTGTATTCCTGCATGGATGCCTGGTAGCTTGGAGGCGGCGGCCTGTACTGGAACTCGGGGTACATCATTGCTGTAAAATAATGTCGTTACTCAACACTGGATCTGCGCCATATAGGTGGAAAATTAACGCCAACATTAATATGTAAAATTCTGATGTAATGAGTTTGTAATATATGCATTGCTAAAATATCCAAATTTACATGATAAAATCACACACGTTTAAGCTGTGCGCGTGTCCGGAGGATAAATAGACCATCAATCTAACAGAAATGAAAAATCTTTCAATAAAACAACTTCATAGTCTCACCGGCGTAGGGGTGGTGAGGGCGTCCGAAAGCCGGTGCCATCCGCGCCATGAAGCGACGTGGCTCTCCTCGTGCTGAGTCATGAGGCGCTAGACCCAACATGACCCTACATGGGGCGTCACGAGAGGTCAGATGCCAGGCCACGCCCGACACCGTGATCAGAACGATACCAACACCTGCAACATAAGGACACGGATTAGTTTAAGCAGCTCTTCACTTCACTGTCTTATAAGTATTTATGGAGTCGGAAGCATTCATACAGACACGAACACACACAAACATACATATAGATATACATATACATACATACATAGATTGATAGATAGATGGAAAGACAGACAGACCTACAGGACAGGCAAACAGACAGCTAAAGAGAGAGAGACCGAATATCAGTCTCGTGCATGAAAACCCAATCCATTTTTAATAATCCCCCAGACGTCGCAACGCAAACAGACCCTGCCTTTGATGCTCCACCTGCGATATCCAATCAAAGGCAATCGATTTTTCGCGGCGAGCCCCGAGGACGAGACAACGCATTCCGTCAAGTCGCCCAAAACGCCAATATCCCTTCACCGGCGCAATTAGCATCTCGGCGCGACACCTGCCTGGGCGCTTCCACTCCACTGCTCCGCCTTTTCCACATGCGGGTGGACTGGCTGGCGCTCTTCCACATGCGGGTGGACTGGCGGGCGCTCTTCCACATGCGGGTGGACTGGCGGGCGCCCCAGGCCTCTACGAGCTGATAATTCCCCGTGAGTGGCAGGGCTCCGCCACAGCCCGGCCGGCGCGCAGCCCCATATGGCGTCCCCAGACACGCGCGTGATCAGGTTTAAATCTCCCAACTTAACCAGCTGTGTCTCCTGCCAGCCTCCAGGAAGTCCGGAAACAAAACTGTATGTCACCCGCTGTTTGCTCTTATCTCCCTTTATCTTAGCTGTACCTTTCTTTCTCTTTTATTTCTCCGTCTTTGCCTCTCTCCTTTCTTTCTCTCCTACTCCCTCACCCCCTCCTTCTACTCCCTCTCCTCCCTCCTCCTCTCTCTCTCCCTTTTACGTAACACTCAAATCTGGCGTCAACCGTCTGCGTCGACCAAGTCTAAAATCGCGCTTCGTCCGCCCGCCGCGCCGCCCACATCCGGCCCTTTCAACCCGACGCGCCGGAAGTACCGATGCTCAGCGCTCCGAGGAAGGAGGAACCGCGCGCATTCGGACCCTCCCCCCTTCCCCCCTCCACCCCCCCCCTCTCTTTGCTATATACCTTCCCGCGGAGGAAATCGGGAGGGAGATGCCTCGGTCGTGGCTTCGAGGAGGGGCAGCGGACGGGCCGCCTCCTCCAGGCTTTATCTGGTGGTTGTGGTTGTTGTGATTGTTGTTACTGTTGTTATTGTGGCTGTGATTGTTGTTATTGTTGTGATTGTGGTTGTTGTGATTGTAATTGTTATGATTGTACTGGTTGTGATTATTGTGACTGTGATTTGTGATTGTGGTTGCTGTGGTTGTGACTGTTGTGGTTGTGATTGTGGGAAGAGGCAGAGGTGGTAGCGGGATGGGAAGAGGATAAGGAATCATAATAAAAAAATGGGAGAAAACGATGAAGGGCAAGTCATAATTGAGAGAGAAGATGAAGAGATAGAAGAAAAGGGATAATGAAGTCATAAAATAAGAGAGATAGAGAGAGAGAGAGAGAGAGATAGAGATAGAGATAGAGAGAGAGAGAGAGAGAGAGAGAGAGAGAGAGAGAGAGAGAGAGAGAGAGAGAGAGAGAGAGAGAGAGATAGAGATAGAGAGAGAGAGAGAGAGAGAGAGAGAGAGAGAGAGAGAGAGAAGAGAGAGAGAGAGAGAGAGAGAGAGGAAAACAAAACGAAGCAAGAAAGAAACACGACCAAACGCGGAAAGGGAGGAAGGCGCAAGAGGGAGTGATCCAGCAAGCCCGCAGATGAAGCCTAATGGATCACTTCCCGTCCACTGCCGCGTCCATCCACCCCCTCCCCCTCTCCCCTCCCCCGCCCCACCTTTCACTACTACTACTAAGTTCTTCGCAGGATTAAATTCCTCCCCCACTCCCTCCCCCCCTCACATGCTCGCCTCACGTTGCTCTACATACCCCTCTCCCTCCTCCTCCCTCCCTCCCTCCTCCCCTCCCTCTCCTCCTCCCTCCCTCCTCCTCCTCCCTCCCTCCCTCCCCTCCCTTCCTCCCTCACCTCCTCTCCCTTCCTCCCTTCCTCCCTCCTCCCTCCTCCCTTCCTCCCCTCCCTCCCTCCTCCCTCCTCACCTCCCTTCTTCCTTCCCCCTCCCTTCCCTCCCTCCTCGCCCCTTCGCCCAACTGCCTGCTTACGGCCAACTTGGGTTTTCGACAAACTTATTATTAAACCGCAGAGATTGACCCCCTCCGGCCTCGCGCGACCTCTTCTCGGCGGTCACCCTATGAACTGCGCCTGACGGGGGGGGGGGGGGGGCGAAATGAAGCGGGGGGGGGGGGATTTTCCATCGCAAGCATATACATACACACACACATTATCTATCTATCTATCTATTTCTCTCTCCATCTCTGAACCTATACCCTCCCCCCACATCCACGCACATAAACCTCAATACACATACATATATGCACACCGCCTTCCCACATCTATCTATCTACCTATCCATCTATCCCATCATTCCATCTATACACCACCCCGCATACTC
Organism: Penaeus vannamei; assembly: GCF_003789085.1. Classification (NCBI taxonomy): domain Eukaryota; kingdom Metazoa; phylum Arthropoda; class Malacostraca; order Decapoda; family Penaeidae; genus Penaeus; species Penaeus vannamei. The sequence goes on from NW_020869194.1 coordinate 504,833, forward strand.
TTACTACCCCCCCCCCCCACCTTCCCCTTCACACACGGGCGTCCCTCCCTTCCCACGCGACGCCCGTGGTTCCCTAATAAGCCCTCCACGCGCACTCCCTTCACTCCCTCACTCCCTCACTCCCTCACTGCACCTCCGTCGTCGAGGCGCAGGCCGCAGCCTGAAGAAAAATCTGGAGATCACACGCGCTCGCTGCTGAGGTCGCCTGACGCCTGACGAGCGGCTTCTGGTTTTCTTCGTCTCCACTGTGGCAGTTTGGGCGTCGCTTGCTTTCTCTGGTGGTCTGTGTGTGTGTGTCTGAGTGTCTGTCTATCTGTTTCTGTCTGTCTGTTTGTCTACTGCCCATTCCCCTGCTGCTCGCTCGCTCTCTCTCTCTCTCTCTCTCTCTCTCTCTCTCTCTCTCTCTCTCTCTCTCTCTTCTCCCCCTCCACAGAGACCCCTCTCACGTAGGGCAACACAGGCCTAAATAAAGCTTATTGCATTTTTTCCCTTTTCTGTATTGGTGTTTGGTCGCTGTTACGCAGTGTGTCTGACATTAGAAAACGTCGGTTAAGACACCAACTCCTAAGCCTAAACTAAAATACTGCAAACTGTATATCATATTTATTTTTTAATATAAAAAAGGAAACCCAAGCCCAAAATATGGCCATTAGGCGCCCCGGACAAATACAGAAATAATGACTGTCGTACTAACACGTGTCTCCCTCCCTCTCCTCTACTCCCCCCCCTCCTCCCTCCTTACCTCCTTCTCTCCTCTCTCTTCTCTCCTTCTTCCTTCATTTCCTCCTCCTTTCCTACCCACCCTCCTTCCTTCCTTCCCATCCTTCTTCCTCCCCCTCCCATCCTTCCTTCCTCCCCCTCCATCCTTCCTTCCTTCCTCCTCCCCTCTCTCCTCCCAGCTTCGCCACCCAGCCAGCGCTCCCCCCCACGTCATTACAGCCCCTGGGTTATTGCCCTACGCACCTGGGGATCATACCCCCTCGTTATGGACACGCCGTGACACACATTCCCCCGGCGGACTCTGGCAGGGGAATGACAGGGGGGGGGGGGGGAGAAAGCCAGTGAAAAGCATAGAAGCAGAGAGGAGAAGCTAGGTAGAAGCAGAGGAGAAGCATAGAAGAATCAGGGGGAAGAAACAGGGGAAAAGCAGAGAGATAGAGAATAAGGGAGAAGCCGAGGAGAAGCAAGGGAAAAGTGGGAGAGAGAGAGAGAGAGAGAGAGAGAGAGAGAGAGAGAGAGAGAGAGAGAGAGAGAAGAGAGAGAGAGAGAGAGAGAGAGAGAGAGAGAGAGAAGAGAGAAAGAAAGAAAAGAAAGAGAAAGAAAGAAAGAAAGAAAGAAAAGAAAGAAAGAGAAAGAAAGAGAGAGCCAGCAAGCAAGGGAGAAGCAGAGGGGACAGAAAGCAGGGGAGTTGGCGGTAACAAGACCTTTAAAAATGGAGGCATGGCATGATGCAGCCGATGAGGGGAAAAGGGGGCAAGGAAGGATGGAACGAGGGCTGGCCTCGAGGATTTGGGGTGGGGGGAGGGGAGGGGGAGAAGGGAGGAGGATAGAAAAATTAAAAGATGGATGAGCTGATGGGGGAAGGAGGGAGGGAGGGAGGGAGGGAGGGAGGGAGGGAGGGAGAGAGGAGAGAAGAGAGAGGGAGGGAGGGAGGAGGGAGGGAGAGGGAGGGAGGGAAGAAGAGAGAGAGAGAGAGAGAGAGAGAGAGAGAGAGAGAGAGAGAGAGAGAGAGAGAGAGAGAGAGAGAGAGAGAGAGAGAGAGAGAGAGAGAGAGAGAGAGAGAGGAGAGAGAGAGAGAGAGAGAGAAGAAGAGAAAACTTAAAAAAAAAGAAAACAAAAGAAAAAGAGAGAAGATAGAAGAGAAATCTAAAGCACAGCCAAAGATAAAAAGGAAATGCCATAGGGAACAAAAAGCGAGAAATCTCCCATCAGCTGTTTCTTAATCATAATCGGTGAGAGAACAGGTGCTTACCTGTGTTTGCATAGCAGCTGATTTACATACAGTATTACCTATGCCCTAATTAGTACCGAGTCTCTCTCTCTCTCTCTCTCCTCTCTCTCTCTCTCTCTCTCTCTCTCTCTCTCTCTCTCTCTCTCTCTCTCTCTCTCTCTCTCTCTCTCTCTCTCTCTCTCCCTCTCAATTTCCCCCCTCTCCTTCTTCTTCCTCTCTCTTCCTTCTTCCTTTCTCCAACCCCACTCCCTCGTCCTCCTCTCGTACCCAGGTCGTGGCGGCCGTTAACACGGTCGTCCTCGCCATCCAAGGGGTCGTCTTTATTGGTCGTTAAGGGATCTGGGAGAGGATGGATAAAGGAAGAAAAGAGGAGGGGAGAGGCGGAACGAAGAGGGGAGAGAGAGGGAAGGATAAGGAGAACGAATGGAAGGACAGAGGGAGGGAGGGAGGGAGGGAGGGAGGAGGGAGGGGGAGAGAGGGAGGGAGGGAGGGAGGGAGGGAGGGAGAGAGGGAGGGAGGAGGGGAGAAGAGAGAGAGAGAGAGAGAGAGAGAGAGAAGAGAGAGAGAGAGAGAGAGAGAAGAGAGAGAGAGAGAGAGAGAGAGAGAGAGAGAGAGAGAGAGAGAGGGGGGGGAGAGTTGAGAGAGTGAGAGGGAGGAGAGGGAGAGAGAGAGAGGGAGGGAGAAGGAGAGGGAGAGAGGAGGAGAGGAGGAGGAGGAGGAGAAAGACAGACAGACAGAGAAAGAAAAAGAGAGAAATAGAGAAGAGAGAAAGAAGAAGAAAGAGAAAAAATAAAGAAAGTAAGTAAGAAAGAAAGAGAAGACCGCAGGATGCCCCTCCCCCTCCCCTCAACCCCACCCCCCCCTCCTCCCCCCTTCCTATACCCGAATGTGGCAAAGGACCTTTTGTCGCGTCACGGGTCAGCGGCGTGCCTTTGTCAGACATCCTGCGCTGACGGGGGGCCGGGGCGCGCGCGCGGCAGGTGCGCCCGAAGATTCACGCTCCGTGGCACTGCGAACGGGGCCCCTTGCTTTCCCTTCTTCTCTTGCCCCTTCTCTTTTCCTTTCCCTGTTCCCTTTCCCTTAGCCCTTTCTTTTTTCTTTCCCTTTCCTTCCCTTTTATTTGCTCCTTCCCCTTTCCTTTTCCTTGTCCCTTCCCTTTTCGTTCCCTTGCTCTTCCTTTTTTTTCTTTCCCTTGCCCCTCCCCTTTCCCTCTCCCCCTTCCCCATCCTTCTCTCTTTCCCTCCATTGGTCTCCTTTCCTTTACCTATACCCTTCCTCATTCCCCTTCTCCACATTCTTTCCCTCTACCCCTACCTTCGCCTCGCCCCCCCCCCCCGTGAATATGGAAAAAAAAACTATCCTTGACCTCCGAGATCCCTTGAGAGCGCGTCGGAAAGGGGAAAAGGAGATAAAGAAAAAAGAAACAAGAAAGGAGAAAACGAGACACAAGGAAGATAAAAAAAGAAACAGGAGAGAAACAAGAAAGGAGAGAGAGAAAAACGAAATAAAAAAGTAAGATCAAAAATCACAAAAGAAACAAGAAAGAAAAGAGAGAAAAACGAAAGAAACAAAGAAAGGAGAGAAGAAACAAAAGAAGCAAGAAAAGGAAAAACGAAAGAAACAAAGAAAAAAAATAAAAACGAAAAAAACAAGAAAGGAGAGAAATAAAAAAAAAGATAGAAGAGAAATAACGAAAGAAACAAGAAAGGAGACACAACAACGAAAAAAAAATAGAAAGAGAGAAAAAAAACGAAGGAAACAAGAAAGAACAAACGAGAGCAAATAGCAAACGGGCGAAACCACCAACCAAGCGCCAACTACTGCTTAATCAACTACAACAACCCACAACGACTGTAGTTCCGGCCGAAGGTCTGTTCCGCATCACCCCCCCCCCCCTTGCCTCCTCTTCCTCCCTTTCCATTCCCTCCCATCCTTCTCTCTCCTGTCCTTTCCCCATCCTTCCACTCCCTCCTCTCCCTTCCCCTTCTTCCTCCCTCCCTCTCTCCCTACTCCCTCTCCTTCTCTCCCTTTCCCCTCTCCATCTTTCCAATCCCATCCTTCTCCCTCCCCTCCCCCTCCCCCCTCCTCAGAGCCACTTCCTTCCTGGCCGCCCGCCTCAGTCGCTCTTCCTCCCGACACGGTCTCGTCCTCCCGCAAAACCACGCCTCGAACTCTCCTCTCTCTCTCTCTCTCTGTCGCTCTCTCTCTCTCTCTCTCTCTCTCTCTCTCTCTCTCTCTCTCTCTCTCTCTCTCTCTCTCTCTCTCTCTCTCTCTCTCCTCTCTCTCTCTCCTCTCCCTCCCTCCTCTCTCACCCTCCTACACCTCGAGACACAAATTCCCGATCACAAAATTCAAAAAAATAAAACAACGAAAAACGACGGAAAACCACATGACGAAAATCCTACGCAAAAAAACTACCCCCACCATCCCCCTCCCCCCCCCCTCCGCAACGACCCGCGAAAAGACCAAGAAGTTCGGGCGAGAATGCGAAGTGTCATTAGGGCCGCTGATGGAGGCGCTGCCGAACCGCGATACGACGAAATAATTCCGCCGCTGCACACCCGGAGGAGCCGAGAAGCTGAGGAGCCGAAGAGCCAAGGAGCTAAGAATCCGGGGAGCAGAGAAGCTAAGGAGCCGAGGAACTGAGGAGCCAAGGAGCTGAGGAGCCGAGAAGCTGAGGAGCCGAGAAGCTGAGGAGCTGAGGAGCTGAGTATCCGAGGAGCCGAGTATCGAGGAGCTGAGGAGCCAAAGAGCCGAGAATCCGAGAGCTAAGGAGCGAGAAAGCCGAGAAGCTGAGGAGCCAAGGAGCTGAGGAGCCGAGAAGCTGAGGAGCCGACAAGCACGCTAACGCTGCGGTAGAATGGTGCTCTAACGCCCGTGTGAGGGAAGTAACTGGTGGAGAGGGAGAAGAAGAGGAAGGGGGAGGAGGAGAGGGATAGGGAGATGGAGGGGGGGGAGAGGGAGGAGAAGAAGAAAAAGAAGATGAGAAGGTAGAAGAAAAGGTGATCTTAACGGCACACAGACACACGCACACATTAATTACCTATAATCGCAGAAGGCAAAAGACTGACGCCCTGCGCACACACAGACCAAGAAGGAGAGAGAACTGAAGAAAAGAAAAAGAAAAAGCCACCGAACCAAAGAAGAAGAAGAAAAGAAGAAGAAGAAGAAAAAAAGAAAAAAGAAAAGAAAAAAAAGAAGAAAAAAACAAACAAACAAAGAAACTCACCGATCATGAGCAGCGTGATGGTGACGTACTCGGAGTTGTGCGTCTTGACGGCGCCCAGCACGGTGCCGACGACGGTGCAGCAGAGACCCACGAAGGCGATCATGATGATGAACCAGCGGATGCTCACGGCCTGAGTCACCATGAGGCCGCAGCAGGACTTGGCCTCCTCGTCGCCCAGGTAGGGGGGGCCGCGGGGGGAGCCTCGGACCTGGGGGGAAAAAGGAGGGGGGGAGGGGTTAGAGGTTGGGGATGTGTGTTGATGGTGCATGCGTTTGAGACAGGGAAATATTGGTTTTTATAATATATTACTGTGGTATGAATGACGGTGAAGTGAGACGACTATGACTAAAAATGGTGATGAGAACAGTAATGATGATAATGATAATAAATATAATAACTATAATAAACGTAATAATAATAATAACAATATCAATATATAATAACAAAAAATATAAATCGATGATGATGATGATGACAGCAAAGATAATAAACAATAACAAACAAAAAAACAACAATAAAAATAATACTAACATCATCAATAATAAAATACGTCCCCCAACTATCATAATGAATCAGTCCCCCCGACGCCCCGATGACCCCAATCTGCCCCCACCCGAGACCCCAAACAAGGACCCCAGAGAGAAAGAGGGAACGGGAGAGAGGGGGAAAAAAAAGGGGGGGGGGAGGGGGGGGGGGAATTTCTTCCTGGGGAAAAATTGAATCCAATCCCTTTAGCCTCACGCGAGCAGAGATCTAATAACGATATCGTGGCAGGCCAATCTCGCCCTTGTGGTGGGACGCCGCAAGGGAGGTTTCCCCGCCGTTTTTTTACGTGTTTTATTAGTGTAAAAATGGGCTTTTGTAAGTCAAATGGAATAAAGAAATCGTATTTAAAAAGGGGATTCATCCGGCCTTTGAAGTTAATTACAATATATTTTTTTCAGAAGTTCCACATCCGGCAGCGAAGAAAGATATCTAAAAATGCCGCCCAGTTATTTAATATATACACATACATACGTGTGTGTGTGTGTGTGTGTGTGTGTGTGTGTGTGTGTGTGTGTGTGTGTGTGTGTGTGCGTGTGTGTGTGCGCGTGCGTGCGCGTGTATGTACGCGCTGTGTAGGTGCGTGCCTGCATATACCTCCACGAAAGCAAAAATGCACACAAAATACCCATGAATATCATTTCAGACGAGAAAGTTTTAGAGAAAGTAAAGAAAATATTCTCTCCCCATCTTCTGCTGCCAGTCACACGCGGCCCCGAAATCTCTCTCCCTCCTCTTTCCTCTTCCCTTCTCAGTAATTACGGTTTCTCTTCGTTTCTTGCTTTCTTTCACCTGCAGACGCGAAGGAGGGACTCGGCTAATCTTTCCGCCACGGTGATTAAGGGATTTTTTTTTTTCTCTCTCTCTCTCAATCTCTTTCTATCTGACTTGCTATCTTTTTCTTTTTCGCGTTTTCTCAATATATTTCTCTTTCGTTTGCTTTAGAGCTCTCTCTCCCCTCCCTCCCTCCCTCTCTCTCTCTCTCTCTCTCTCTCTCTCTCTCTCTCTCTCTCTCTCTCTCTCCTCTCTCTTCTCTCTCTCTCTCTCTCTCTCTCTCTCTCTCTCTCTCTCTCTCTTTTATCAATTTCAAGTGTAATCACAGACGGATGTGACTGCAATTTGTGTCCTCATGTGATGGCAACACACCGATGTCACCATCCAGAGATTCTTCCTTTTCTCTATTTTCTAAAAATGTATTCTCCATCATTTTCTCTTTTCTTATTTCTTTTCCTTTTACGTGGCAATAAAGCAACTACGAAGCGGGGCAAATATTTGCTTGAAAAGGTCCTCCGAGGTTACGCACAGTGTTGCCATCCGGGCCTCCTCCCATTTTTCCCTCACACCTTGATTTTTTCTCATTCATTTTACATTCTAAAACAAGACGAAAGACAGTAATAAGAAGACAAACAATACTTAAAAAAGAGATAGATCGAAACCAGAAAAGGCAAAAAGGACAATAAAAGGAAAGAGAATTGAAAAAAACGGACGGAAATAGAACTTCCTCGACGGAGACAATAGACAAGGAATTAACAAGGAAGATTGTGATTGGCGTCAGGAAGGAGAATGAAATAGAGAGACTCTCTCTCTCTCTCTCTTCCTCTCCCTCCCTTTCCTTTCTCTCTCTCTCTCTCTCTCTCTCTCTCTCTCTCCCTCTCTCTGTCTCTGTCTCTCTCCCTCTCTCTTTTGTGTCTTTCTGCCTGTCTGACTGCGTGGGTGGGTCTCTTTCTTTTCTTTATCTCCTGTCTCTTCTCTTCTCTCACTCTGTTTGTGTGTCCCATCTATCTGCCTGTCTGCGTGGGTGGGTATCTTTCTCTCTTTCTCTATCTCTCCTGTCTCTTCTTTCTGTCTGTCTGTCTGTGTCTTCTGTTCTCTCTCTCTCTCTCTCTCTCTCTCTCTCTCTCTCTCTCTCTCTCTCTCTCTCTCTCTCTCTCTCTCTCTCCCTCTCATCTCCACGGCACCCTAGCAACTTGCTCAAGGTCACACACCATGGCAGCTCCTCCCTCATTCTCCCCCTCCCCCCCTTCCTCCCTCCCCCTCCCCCTCGCCTCTCAGGAAACGTACCCAACGAAGCCGGTTCAAAAAAATATATAACACACGCAAAAAAGCTTAAAAAAAAAAAGAAAAAAAAGTACAAAACGTATTTTGAGATATCAACGCGATAATCTCGAGGCTTAAATACGCGGCGTTTAAATTTCGCGATTTCGCCAATCTGTGCCTCCAGCCCCTACGGCGGGTGTGTAGCGCGGAAAATAAAATATATTAAAAATAATAATAATAATAATAATAATAATGATAGTAATAGTAGTAATGATGATAATAATGATGATAGTAATAGCAGTAATGATGATAATAATGATAATAATAATAACAATAACGATTTAGTTTATTCCATTTGTTGTCGTAGTAATAATAATAATTTTTGTCCTAATGAAACATTAATATTCAGATAGCGGTTGGGGTGGGGTGGGGGGATGAGGGACCAGGGGGAGGGGGGAGCTGGTCCAAGGTCAATCGGGCGAAGGGAAGCAAAGGGAAGGGCAGGGAAGGGAGTAAAAGAAGGGAGGGGGGAGGAAGTGAGAAAAAGCGAATGGGAGGAGAGAAAACAGAATAAAAGGGGGAGGGGGGAAGTGAGAAAAAGGGGGGAGAATGAAGTATGGGAGGAGATAAAACAGAATAAAATGGGGGGGAGGGGGGAAGGACGAGAGAAAAAAGCAAATACGAGGAGAGAAAACACAATAAAATGGTGGGTGGTATAATACGAGAAAGAAAACTATGAAAAATAATAGATGGAATGAACGAAGACAATTATATCAGTCCAGTGAGAGCGGCCATTGCCACGTGTGTGAATATTTATCTTTTTCTGTACATTATATAATAATCAATCAACCATAAAAAAATAAATGCTATATAAAGAATAGAACGAAACATCAGAAAATGAGAGCAAGAGGTAATTTCAAAAGACGTGAGACAAATATTTTTCATTTTTTGCATCTCTAGAAGGAGAAAGAAAACGGGAATATAGAAATGCATATCCAAGGGTAAACTGAAATATAATGATCGGAGGAGGAGGAGGAGGAGGAGGAGGAGGAGGAGGAGGAGGAGGAGGAGGAGGAGGAGAAGGAGGAAGGAGGAGGAGGAGGAGGAGGAAGAGAGGAGGAGAGGAGATGGAAGAGAAGAAGAAGAAGAAGAAGAGGCAAAAATCAAAAGATAAAAAAAAAGGAAAACCAAACCAAAAAAAAAAAATAGCCCAATAAAGTCGAAAAACGAAGAGAATGATAACATCGAAAACACCGCGAATAAAGTAGAGAAAAGGAGCGCAAGAGAGCACGAGGACACGGCGCGGCGGCGGCCCGGCGGGCACCTCCCCCACGCAGGCCGACTCATGCCCGGTCCCGCGGCTCCTTACGAGGTTGTAAAACACGGAATAGAGGCAGACGCGAAGATTTGGGGGGAGGGGAGGGGGGAGGGGAGAGTGCGATAAGGGAAATAACGAGGCTTTGCGGGAGGGAGGGAGGGAGGGAGGGGGTGAGGGGGTGGGATGGGAGGGGAGGGAGGATGGATGGATGGAGGGAGGGAAAGGGAGGAAGGGGGGAGAGGGAGAGAGAAGGGAGAGAGAGAGAGAGGAAGGGAAGAATACCAATTTAGGCCAATGAACGAAAAAAAAATCGAGAATAAGATGATAAAAGGCAAGTGAAGGAAGGTGAAAAAAAAACGCAAAAAGAAAATCGTGATAAAAAAGAAAAAAGAAAATGAGGTATGAAACAGAGAAATGGGAAGGGGGGACGAAGGTAAAAAATATGGAGGAAAGTTGGCCAAGGGGTAAGGGGGGGGGGTAAGGGACAAGGGGTATAGATGTGGGTCAGGGAGAGGTAGGAAAGAAAGGGTGAAGAGATGTAGTAACAGAAAAGGAGAGGAGAGGGATAGAGGGAAATAGGAAGGAGGGAGGGACAGAGAACAAGAGAGAGGAGAGGGAAAGACGGGTGGGGGATAGAGGAGAGAGTAGGGAGGAAGGGATAGAAGAGAGGGCAAGAGAGTAAAAAGAGAGAAGAGTGAAGGAAGGCGGGACAAAGATGAAAGCAAGATGGAAAGAAAGATGACGAGGGAATGAAGAGCAAGAGAAGAGAGGGGAAGGCAACCAAGAAAGAAGGAGTGGAGGGGAGGGCCGGGGAACTAAACAGAGAGAGGGGTGGGGGGGGGGGAAAGCTCTCAGCCTGGACTCGCGTAAGAGCTAATTAACAAACTTTATGTGAAGGGCCAGCGGGACTTATCCACCAATTTAAGCGCTGGTCCGGTAATCTGGTGACGCCGTGACGAAGGGTGTAGCGCTTGTGGGTACGAAGGGGATAGCCGCTTGTGGTACGCCGGGTACGGGAGGGGAGGGGAGGGGGAAGGGGGGAAGGGTGTAGCCGCTTGTGGGAAGGGGAAGGGGAGGGGGAGGAGGGGGGAGGGAGGAAGGGACGGGGTGTAGCCGCTTTGGAAGGGAAGGGGAGGGGGAGGGGAGGGAAGGAGGATGGGGAAGGAGGAAGGGGGACGGGTGTAGCCGCTTATGGAAGGGGAGGAGAGGGGGAAGGGAGGGAGGAAGGGGAAGGGAGGAAGGGGGACGGGGTGTAGCGGCTTATGGGAAGGGGAGGAGAGGGGGAAAGGAGGAGGAAGGGGGGAAGGAAGAGGGAAGAGGGGAGGGGAGGGGAGGAGAGGAGGAGGAGGGGAGGAGAGGAGAAGGAGGAAGGGGGAAGAGGGGAGGGAGGGGGAAGGGAGGAAGGGAGGAGGAAAGGTTGGATGGGATAGGGAGGAAGCAAAGGGATAGAAGGGCAGGGGGAAGGAGGAGGAGAAAGAGATAAGAACGAGGAGAAGAAGGAAGTAGAAGAAGAAGAAAAAATACAGAAGAGCAGAACACGAACAAAAAATCCACAGTAAGGATGAAAGTAGCAACAGAAGACTAAACGCGGAGAGAGACGGACTAACAGAAGAAAGTAGAAGAAGGAAATACAGAACACCAAAAAAAAACACACAAGTATAAGGGAAACAGATAGGGAAAAAACAGAAGGAAAGGAGGAACAGTAAAAAACAGAAGGGAAAGGAGGGAAAAACAGACGGGAAAGGAAAAAACGGAAAGGAGGAAAAACGGAGAAGGGAAAGGAGGGTAAAACCGAGGAGCAAAGTGAGGGAAGGTGGAGGGCGTTTGACCTCTGTTATTGGGGCCGAAGTCGGACGCTCACGAGGCTGAGACTTCACTACGGTGTGGCCTGGCTTGTTTACTCTCTCCTCGCTGCCACAGTGAGGCTGGGAACGACTTCGTTTTAAAAGCTCTTCTCTCTGTCTCTCTTCTCTCTCTCTCTCTCTCTCTTTTCGGGTGTGTATTTCGTATTTCTTCTCTCGATTTTAGTGTTTCGTTCTTTCTCTCTCGATTTCTCTTTCTGGCTTTCTCGCCTCTCCTCCCTCTCCCCCTCTCTCTCTCTCTCTCTCTCTCT
>NW_020869194.1:518523-521411 GCF_003789085.1 Penaeus vannamei
GGCACGGGGAGGGAGGGAGCACTTCGCCCTCCTCTCCCCCTTCCCCCCTTCCCCCCTCCCCATCGCCCCCACCACACCTGTCTTGCGGGAACGGCGGAGCGGAAGGAACATCACTTCGGAACCGCGGGGGACGGCCCTCGTGCGGCAGAATGTGGCCAGAATGTGTTCGCTCAGGGCCCCGTCTCTCCCCTCTCCTACCCCCTCCTACTCTTCCTCTTCCCTCTCCCTCTCTTCCTCTTCTTTCCCTTCCCTTTCTCCTCTCCATCCCCTCCCCTATTCTTCCTCTTTCCCTTTCTCTTTTACCTTCCCTTCTCCCTCTCTTCCTCCTCTTCCCCTTTCCCTTTCCCTTCCCCTTGCTCATCTCTTCCCCATCCCCTCTCCTTCTCCTCTTCTTCCGTTTCCCTCTTCTTCTTCTTTCCCTCCTCCGCCCCTTCTCCTCTCCCTCTCTGCTTCCCTCCTCCTCCCCCCCTTCCCCAGCATCTCGTCCATGTCAGTTCAGTAGTTAACATTCTTGGCGCGTGCTTTCTCTATCTCCTGTCCTGTCCTGTCTGTCTGTTTTCGCCAAAATCTTCGTCTCCGTTTGTTTCGGTTTCTATTTCTGTCCCTCTTTTACTACTCGCCTTTCTTAAAATAGGAAGAGAGAGAGAGAGGGAGAGAGCAAGAGAGAGAAGGGGGGGGAGAACGGGAAGAAAGCAGAGTGAGAGACAGAACGAAGATAGGGGAAGGGAAGGAAAAGGACACAGAAGAGACTGAGAAAGAGCTAAAGTGGTGAAAGAAGAGAAAGTAGAGAGAGACGGCGAGGGAGGAGGGGAGGAGGGAGGGAGGGAGGAGGGAAGAGAGAGGAGAGAGAAAGAGAGCGAGAGAGAGAGGAGGGAGAGAGAGAGAGAGAGAGAGAGAGAGAGAGAGGGAGAGAGGAGGGAGAAGAGAGAGAGAAAAGAGAGAGAGAGAGAGAAGAGAGAGAGAAAGAGAGAGAGAGAGAGAGAGAAACAGATAAGACAGAGAAAGAGAAAGAGGAGAGAAGAAAGACAGAAGAAGAGAGCAAGAGAGAGGGAGGAGGGAGGGGGTAGGAGAGAAATACAGGACGAGATAAATCCTACTGAGGGAGTAATAGCATCCTTCCCGTTCAACAATGTCACCCGGAGATAAACAATAAAAGAAACAACGTAAATCTTTATCTCTCTTCCTCTATCCCCTTCCCCCTTTTCCCCCCCTCTCCCTATCCTCTATCCCTCCTTCCCCCTTCTCCCCTTCTATCCCCTCCCCCTTCCCCCCTCTCCCTCTCCCCCCCTTCCCCCTCTGTCCTACCAACCCCCTCCCTCTCTCCTATCCCCCTCCCCCTCTTTTATCCCCTTCCCCCACCACCTCTCTTCTCTTATCTCCTCTCCTTTTCTCTCTTCTCTCCTCCCCTCTCCTATTCCCAAGTTCTAATTGAGTTAAAAAAAAAACTTTTATTTAAAGGACGCTCACCCGCTTCACTGACGATGATGATAACGAATAATAATATTGATAACATGAACATCAAGAACAAAGGAGAAGAGGAGGAAGAGGAAGTAGAAAAAATAATGATAGAGAAAACGAGGAAGAAAAAATACCAAGACGAAGGTGAGAAGGAAAGGAAAAAAATAAATAAAAAGTGAAAAAATACAATAATAAAAATATATCATCACACACCCAAGTCACGAAAGAAATTCAAATTTTTCAAATGCGAAAAGAGAGAAAGCGAAGGAAGAGAAAAGAAATATCATTAAGAAAGAAGGAAAAGTGAAAGGCCCAAAGACATGAAACCGCAAAAAGAGAGAAAAAAGAAAGAAAGGAAGAAAAATTGGGGCCGAATACCTCAAACAAGAAAAAAACAGAAAAAAATAGACATGCCAAAAAATGGAAGCAAAGACATGGAGAAAAAAAATGGAAAGCAAAATACGAAACCGAGAGAAGGCAAGAAGAGACGAGGATAAAAATGAGAAATGAAGAAAATAAAGAGAGTGAAGAAGAAGAGGGAGAAAAAGAAACGGAAGATGAAAGGGAGATAAAGGAAAGAGAAGATGAAAGTCAGAAAAAGAAAGTGAAGAAAACGAAAAGGTAAAAGAAAGATGAAGAAGAATGACAAGAAAAGTCGCAAAAAAAAAAAAGAGAGAGACGAACCCGCAATGAAACCAATCTTCTCCCTCCCCAAGATGGCGCCACTTTCGCCTCCGACTCACCCTAAGTAGCGACACCTAGCTTCGCAACTTTTAATAAGAGAGGACCCCCTGGGTGATGTCCCTCGCCTTCTCCCCTTCCCTCCCTCCCTTCTTTCCCTCTCCCTCTCGCTTTCCCTCCCACCCTATCACTCTCCCCCTCCCCCTCCCGTCACCTCTCCCTCCCTCCATCTACCTCTCCCCTTCCCTTCCCACTCCGTCACCTCTCCTTCCCTCTCCCTTTCCCTCCCTTCCTTCCCTTCTCCCTCTCCCCTTCCCTCCCACCCTCTCCCTCCCTCCCTCCTCTCCTCTCCTCTCCTCTCCTTCTCTCCCCTTCCCCTCTCTCTCCCTCTCCCTCCTCTCCTCTCCCCTTCCCTTCCCTTCCCTTCCCTTCCCTCCTCTCCTCTCTCTCCTCTCCTCTCCTCTCCTCTCCTCTTCCTCTCCTCTCCTCTCCTCTCTCTCTCCTCTCCTCTCCCCTCCCCTCCCCTCCCCTCCCTCTCCCCTTCCCTCTGTAATGGCAAAGGCAGCGTCGCCATGCCAATAAAGTCACTTGACAGTGTTTTTCCCGGATTCTGTGATCTAATGAGATGGAAAGCGGAAGGGAGAGGGAGGGAGAGGAGAGGGAGAGAGGGAGGGATAGAGGTAGGAGAGGGAGGAGGAGAGTAGAGAGGGAGAGAGGGAGGAGGAAGTAGAGAAGGGAGATAGGGAGGA
>NW_020869194.1:521511-536511 GCF_003789085.1 Penaeus vannamei
AGGGGAAAGAGAGAAGAGAGAGAGAGACGGGGAGATGAGAAGAGAGGAGAGAGGACGAGAGGAGGAGAGATGACGGAGAGGAGAAGAGAAGAGGAGAGGCCCAAGATAAATAAATGTCTTGGTGAGGTCGGCTGAGGAGGGGGAGGCTATGTGGGGAAGTTGTTAGGTTTTAGTTAGGGTTTAAGACAGAAAGGGTTTTTTTTGGTGTGAAAGGGTGACTCACTCTTAACTGTGGGGGGGCGGGGGGGAGCCTTTAGCGGGCATGGGAAAAGTGGAAATGGCAGAGGTGGAGGAGGTGCGAAGGGGAAAAGAGAGGAGGCGGCGCAGGAGCAGGAACAGAAGGAAGAGGAAGGAAGAAGAAGAAGAGAAGAAGAAGAAGAAGAAAGAAGAAGAAGAAGAAGAAGAAGAAGAAGGAGAAGAGGAGAAGGAGGAGAAAGGCGGAGGGAGAAGGAGGAAGAGGGAGGAGGAGAAGAGGAGGGAAGAGAAGGAAGGGAAGTGGAAGGAGATAGAAGAAAAGAAGAAGAGAAAAGGGAGAGGGGGAGAAAAGAAGAAGAAAAAGACCATAGAGGAGGAAAAAGCGGGAAAGCATACGGAGAAAAGGAGACGAAGAAGGAGAGAAAAGAAGAGAAAGGAGAAGGGGAGAATAAGAAAAGAAAACGAGGAAGCTATGTAACTAGGACACTATCATTTAAAAGGAAATAGGAATAAAGATAGATAAAAGAGAATAAAATTAACGACAGCGGAGAGGAAGAAGAGGAAGATCAAAATCAAGGGGAAAAGGTGATGGAGAACGAGATGAAGAATAAGAAGAGAGAAAGAAAAAAGAATGAGGAAACTGGAAATGAGGAAGGATAGGAGGGAAGGGAGGGGAGAAGGGAGGAAGGGAGGGTGTGAGATGGGGGAGGAGGAAAGGGTGGGAGTGAGGGAAGAAGGGGAGGAGGGAAGGGTGGAGTGAAGGGAGAAGGAGGAGGAGGAAGGGTGGGAGTGAGGGAGATTGAGGAGGAAGGGTAGGAGTGAAGGAAGGAAGGGGAGGAGGAAGGATGGAGGGAGGGAGAAAGAATGGTGGGAGTGAGTGGGAGAAGGGGGAGGAAGGATAGAAATCAAGAATAGGGAAGAAGAGAGGAGAGAAGGAGAAAGGGAAGGTTGGAAGAGTGAAATGTAAGAGGCAGATACGAGAAAGAGACAGAAAGGAGGTGAAATGGAGGTGGGTGAGGGTGGGGGAGGGTGTGTGTGAAAAAATAGAGGTCATGTCACGTGTGATAGTCTGGTGGGCAAAGGTGGCCGTGTATTGTTGGAGAACACGGGTGAACTAGCAGCCGGAATGTTTCACTTTCAGCCTGAACAACCCGCAGTGTTCAGCCATCAGAAACTTATCGGTCCAGTTTTTGTTCAGCAGAAGTTTGTCATAATGGCGAGTAAGGAAGGAGGCGGGGGGGGGGGGGGGGATGTTGGGGGGGATGGAACAGGGGTGTAGGAGGGAAGGAGGGGGGGTGGGGGGCAAGCAAGACACGCACAGGGACGCAATTGCACGCACACACACGCACGCACCTACACGCACAGACATACACAACATAGTCACACATTTATCCTTTACTTTTATCATATTAATCACGTGTTTCCGCCCGGTTTCCCCCTCCTCTTCCCTTCCCCCCCCTCCCCCTCTTCCTCGTCCTGCACCCTTCCCCCCCCCTTCGACCTTCACCGTGCGAGAGAAAGCAAGAGGAGGAGGAGGAGGAGGGGGGGGGGGAGGATACCGTTATCTGACTCACTTGTAACCCAAAATTTATATACAAGTCATTTCTCGTGTGTCTGAGGGAGTACGGGGACAGAGGGAGAAGGAGGGAGACAGATGAGGAAGAGGGAGGAAGGGGGAGGAAGGAAGAGAAGGAGGGGAGGAGGAGGAAGGGAGGAAGGGAGGAGGAAAGGAGGAGAAAAGGAAGAGGAAAGAAAGAGAGGGGGAGAGAGAGGAGAGAGGGAGGGAAGAGAGAGAGAGAGAGAGAGAGAGAAGAGAGAGAGGGGAAGAGAGGGAGAGAAGGGAGAAGAGAGAGAGAGAGAGAGAGAGAGAAGGAGAGAGAGAGGAGAGAGGAGAGAGAGAGAAGAGAGAGAGAGAGAGAGAGAGATGAGAAGAGAGAGAGAGAGAGAGAGAGCGAGAGAGAGAGAGAGACAGACAGCGAGAGACAGAGAGAGAGACATACAAACAGAAAGTCAACAAAATAGACCGAAAAACCGAGAGACACACCAGAAAACTCGACAATCAGACCAAACCCCAAGAAAGAACGAGACAGCGAGAAAACAAGACAGAGAAAAGCACAGAACAAAGACCGAGAGACAGCCCGAGAGACGAAATCGGGTCCCGACAAGCACCCGACAACAGAACAATGACAGGAAGGTGGATGAAGGCAACCCAACTCCACATCGACACCCACTTCCTTGCATTTCACCCCACGCGAGGGAAAGGGTGGGCGGGTGGGAGAGGGGAGGGAGTAGAAGGGGTGGAAGAGATGGAAGGGGTCGATGGGGTGGAGGAGGGGAGGGGAGTGGAAGAGATGGAAGGAAGGGGATGGAGAGGTGGATGAAGTGGAAAGGCTGGATGGGGTGGAGAGGGTGGAAGAGATGGAAGGGGTGGATGGAGTGGACGGGGTGAATAATCAGAAGTGGAAGAGCTAGAACCACGAAGAGAAGGAGAGGGGAAAGGGCAGAGAAACGACGAAGAGACAGCAAGGAGAAGGGGGTGATAATGCTAAATATGGCCACGGCGGCAACGGGAAGCAGATGGAGGAGATAAAAGGCGATGAATAGCGGAAACCGTAAACACAGAATCTGAGAGAGAAGGGGGGAAATACTTGCATAATCCAAACCATTCATATGGCAACACCACAGGTCCCAATGTGTATTAATAGTATTCACTTTACGGGGAAAAAAAGGGTTAATATTCCCCAACAATTTACTGTACTTCCTCTCACTCTGTATGCAAATCACCGAATCTTTTTTTTATAGGATCCTAAAACATGCAGAACAATGTCGTTATTAAAAAAATGTCTATATGAAGCCCTAACCAGATTCTGTGTCGGAAATTCCATCAACACTCGAATGGTTTCCGTGTTTGAGAGAGAAGAAGGAAACCATCTTGGGAAGCTGTCTTAGAGAGGGAGTGGGAGAGAGAGGGAGAGGGGAGAGGGGGAGACACGAATCTTAATTGCTAGAATCCGTCGAGGGGGTAATTTTTTTCTCTTTTTTCTGTCTTTTTTTTTCTTTCTCTCGCTCTCCCTAAAATGTGTTTGTGGGTCTGTTTGCTCTGCTTGCTTGCTTGCTTGCTCTCTCTCTCTCTCTCTCTCTCTCTCTCTCTCTCTCTCTCTCTCTCTCTCTCTCTCTCTCTCTCTCTCTCTCTTTCTCTATTTCCCAACTTTACCTCCGCATAAAACACGCCCTCCACACTAACTCGCTAATCTAGTTATACGAAAATAACCTTGCGACCTCTGGCACCCCCTTCCTCCCCCACTCCCCCCTCCCCCCTCTACCCCTTTCTCCTGCCAACATCTACCCTCTTTACCCGACACTTGTCAACAAATAAAAACAAAACCTTATGATCAGTGAACAGTTATAACAGTTCGAGATCCTGTTTCCCACTTCTGTTCTTACGTCTGGCATCCCCGTTGAAGAGGCGACAACCATACCCTAACGAAGTTGTCGTACCGCTGTTTAAAAAAAAATCATTTAGCAGAAAGACTGATTATCATATTTCCCAATTTTTTTTCTCTAACTAGAAAAAAAAATCTCAGAGGAGTTTCACGCGAAATTAAGAATAACGATGGGAGATTTTTTTTCGACTGAAGGAGAGAAAATATGTGAGCTGCGTTTTTCTCTTCTCACGGTTTCCATGCTCAGGTAGAAGCGACTCGTGATTTGCTTTCTACTGCCTGTCGCTCACTGTCTTCGTGTGTGTGCGTGCGTGTATGTGCGTGTATGTGCGTGTATGTGTGTGTGTGTGTGTGTGTGTGTGTGTGTGTGTGTGTGTGTGTGTGTGTGTGTGTGTGTGTGTGTGGTGTGTGTGTGTGTGTGTGTGTGTGTGTGTGTGTGTGTTTGTGTGTGTTGTGTTGTGTGTGTGTCTGTGTGTTGTGTGGTGTGTGTGTGTGTGTGTGTGTGTGTGTGTGTGTGTGTGTTGTGTGTGTGTGTGTGTGTGTGTGTGTGTTGTGTGTGTGCGTGCGTGTGTGTGTCTTGTTTCCTCTCTCTCTCTCTCTCTCTCTCTCTCTCTCTCTCTCTCTCTCTCTCTCTCTCTCTCTCTCTCTCTCTCATCCCTCCCCTCGCAAGAGTAAAAGCAAAGAACAGCGAAAACAACCAAAGTAGCAGCAGTGGCGTGGTCTGCGCCGCCCGGTTAAATAACATGGGTGTTGGGACATGCAGGGGGGCGGGGGAGGGACGGGGGGGGGGGGCTGCAGGTTCGCTCCCATTACCTGGGTGTTTCTCAGGGACGTTTGGTGGAGGCGGAGGAGGGGAAGGAGGGGAGGAGGAGGCGGAGGGAGGCGGAGGAGGGGAGGGGAGAGGCGGAGGCGGAGGGGAGAAAAAGGAGGTGGTGGAAGAGGATAGGTAGGTGGAGAGAGAGGAGAGAAGAGAGTAGAAGAGAAGCAGGACTAATATACAATGGTACGAACGCGGACACACACACACACACATACACACACACACACACACACACACACACCACACAACACACCACCACCCCACCCCATCCCCCACCACCACCACCCACCCCACCCCTACCACCACCCCACACCACCCCTACCACCACCCCCACCCCCACCCCTACCCCCACCCGTACCCCACCCCCACCCACCAACCCAACGAAGCAAGACGTCCCGAGTGAAAAACCTCTTAGAAACGCCCGGCCCAAGAAGGTGTTAAGGAGATGATGTTACAAGAAGGATGCTGCAGGAGACGAGTTCCTTGAGACAGCCCGTTTAGAATGACCATTACTGAGGGAGGGTGGGGGTGGGGGGGTGGGTGGTGGGGCGGGAGGTGGGGTGGAGTTGGGGGTGGGGTGGGGGTAGGGGTGTGGTGGAAGCGGGGGTGGAGGTGGGGTGGGGTGAAGGGCAGGGTGAGAAGGTGGGATTATCCGAGAAAGAGGAGAGAGAAAAAGAGGATAGAGAGAGAGAGAGGAAGGTGGGGATGGTTGGATGGATGGATGGATGGAGTGAGAGATGGAAGGAGGGAAAGAAGAAAGGAGGAACGGAGTAAAGGAAGGGGAAAAGAGAGAGAGGAGAGAGAGAGAGAGAGAGAGAGAGAGAGAGAGAGAGAGAGAGAGAGAAGAGAAGAGAGAGAGAGAGAGAAAAGAGAGAAAAGAGAAAGAGAAAGAGAAAGAAAGAGAAAGAGAGAAAGAGAAGAGAGAGAGAAGACCCAAACCCACATAAACCTCCCAATCAAAAAACCCAAACACCACAAACAGAAAAAAAAAGAAAAACATCAAATCACAAACACGAAAGCCCAGAAACCGCTCGCCGCCGTCCCCGAAGAGAGAACGCGCCACAGAAATTCCTTTTATTTTCCCGTTCCGCCGTGAGAGCTTCCCGCAAAGTGTGGAAGCATGCACGGTAGAGCGGGCGGAGGCGCAAGCACGCACTTCCTGTCACGCCGTCATAAGGAGGAGACATGGAGGCAGAGGAACAGGCAAGCAGGCAGACAGATAGATAGAACAGGATATGCAGAAAGACTAGCAGGCAGATAGATAGATAGACAGAGATCAGACAAGCAGGCAGATAGATAGATACAGGATAGCAGAAAGACAAGCAGGCAGTAGATAGATAGATAGAGACACAGAAAGATAACAGGCGGCAGGTAGACATACATATATACATACACACAGGCAAGCAGAAAGACAAACACACACTCACCTACACCAAACTCAAGACTCAAAACTATATCTAATTTAAAAAGATAAACGAACAGATCTAAGAGTGCCACCCTTTCGCAGAGCTTCCAAGAGGCACTCCAACGAGGGGTGCCACTTTCACACCTCGTCCCCAGGTAGTGCCTCTCAGTCAGCGAAGATGTGGCACGGAAATCAATATGATTAGCCAACGCAGGAAGGGGGAGGGGGAGGGGGGGAAGGGAAGGGGAGGGAAAATTACGCCATCCAATCGGCCATTTCAATCCCTCCCCCCTCCCCTCCCTTCCCTTAATCTCCTTTGCTTCTAACCCCCTCCCCCCCTCTTCAGTTTCCAGACCCCCCCCCCTCTAGCTTTTCCCTTTGCCTTCCCTTCAGTGAAAAACGATGAGTGTTATTTTTTCTTCTTTTTTTTTCTTTCTACGTTTGATTTTTTTTCTAACGATTAATCTCGTAGTAACAGAAGGAGAAGGAGGAGGAGGAGGAGGAAGGAGGAGAGATGATGAGATGATGATGATGATGATGATGATGATGATGATGATGATGGATGACGACATGATGAGATGGATGACCGGAAGATGATGCGACGATGATTATAATGATAGTGATGATAAATGATAACTGGAAAAAACGAAAAGAAGAGAATAAGAAGAAGAACGAAGAAAACACAGAAAAGCAAAGGCAGAGGGAAAGGTGACACGGGAAGGGCGAACGGAGAGGGAGAACGGGTGGAAGGGAGGGAAATGGGGGGGAGCACAGAAGGACGAAGTAGCGGTACTGTAAACCCAAAGGTCGCGGCAATACAGTGCGGAGTGTTATTGCTCCTGCCATTACGCCCGCACGCCCGCACGCCCGCCCACCAGGCCTAGTAGCTGACCTAACCTTTGATCCACCGTTTGGAATAACAAATGATGACCTTATCCGACAGATCTGGAGCTTGAATAACGAAAAAGGTCGAAAGCTCGGATCCAGGTAACCCCCACACCTGGTCACAGCCAATCCAGAGGGAAAAACAAAAAGAGGAGAGAGAGAGAGAGAGAGAGAGAGAGAGAGAGAGAGAGAGAGAGAGAGAGAGAGAGAGAGAGAGAGAGAGAGAGAGAGAGAGAGAGAGAGAAGAGAGAGAGAGAGAGAGAGAGAGAGAGAGAGAGAGAGAGAGAGAGAGAGAGAGAGAGAGAGAGAGAGAGAGAGAGATTTGATTATCATTTATTGTCTTTATGGTGCAGTGGTATTTCTGAAAGCAGTTTAATAGTCACTGTACACTGGAAGCTGAGAAGTCTTGCTTGCCTGCTGAAAAGAGGTCAAGTTCTTGAACTTTGACCAATTTCTATGTGTGTGTGTGTGAATGTGTGTGTTGTATGTGTGTGTGTGTGTGTGTGTGTGTGTGTGTGTGTGTGTGTGTGTGTGTGTGTGTGTGTGTGTGTGTGTGTGTGTGTGTGTGTGTGTGTGTGTGTGTGTGTGTGTGTGTGTGTGTGTGTACGTGTGTATATGTATGTTAGTGTGTGTCCAAAGCGTTTATCTAACCAAGAGGAGTGCTGCAGGCGGGGAGAGGAGTGGAGAGGGACCAGCGAGAGTAGGATGCAGAAGGATCCCGCAGCTGGTAGGATTACTGACACTCCCTCAGGAGGATTCCATGAGACACGCCACCTCTGCCTACAAGGGAAGGAGCGGGGGAGGGGAGGGGGGGGGGGTGACTCTGAGACGAAAAAAGGAGGAGAAAAATACAGGCTGGTATGATGGGGTTCCTAGTGTGTGTCTGTGGGGGGAGTAGGCAAGGGCCGCTTCCCAAAGAGGGCAGGGAAGAGGGGGAGGGGGGGGGGGGAGAACATTCCAAAGCAAGGGAAAACAGGTTGGGAAAACCAGGAATTTGCTACCTGCAGTGTCATTGAATTTCACAAACATCAATACAAAAAAGGTCTATACACACACACACACACACATACATACACACACACACACACACACACACACACACACACACACATATATACATATACATATTTCAATCCAGGACACCCCATATGCTGGCGTTTCCAAATGAAGTCAAGATCACGAACATGTTCAGCTCTCTCTTTTCTTCTTCCTCCTTCCATTCTCTTGCTGATCTGACCTTTTTTTTATCTTTTCTGTTTTCTGATTTTTCGATTTTCATTTTCCCATTACCATTTTTTTGGACTCTGTATTCTACATCCTTCTCTCGAAATTTTCTCTTTTTCACTTTTTCTACTTTCTCCTGTTCCACTTCCCATTCCTTTACTCCTCAGTCTCCCATTCTTCTTCGTTTTCCAGCCTTCCCTCATCTTATCTCTCTCTCTCTCTCTCTCTCTCTCTCTCTCTCTCTCTCTCTCTCTCTCTCTCTCTCTCTCTCTCTTCTCTCTCTCTCTCTCTCTCTCTCCTCTCCTCTCTCTCTCTCTCTCTCTCTCTCTCTCTCATCTTCCTCCTCCGTCTTCACCTCCTCCCCCCCCCCCTCGCCTTCTTCTCCTCCTGGCGATAGCAGTGAACCTGAGATGTGGTCTAATTGAAACCCTCTCCCCACTACTCCTCCCCTTCCTCCCTCCCTCCTCTCCTCTCCTCCATCTTCGGCTCCCCCCTCCTTCCTCCCCTCCACATTCTCACCTCCCCTCCTCCTTCTCCTCCTCTCCTCCTCCGTCTCCTTCCCGTTGCTTAACTGAAACTTTACACCATTCCTAATTGAAACGTTACTCCCTAATTAACTAAGACGCCCTCTCTTCTCCTCTCATCTCTCCCTCTCCCCTCCATCTTCCTCTCTCTCCCCTCATCTCTCCCTCTGCCCTCATCTCTCCCTCTACCCCTTATCTCTCCCTCTTGCCCTCATCTCTCCCTCTCCCCTCCATCTCTCCCTCTCCCCTCCATCTCTCCTCTCTCCACCATCTTCCCCTCTACTTTCCCTCCCTCCCCCTTTCACCAGCGCCATTTTTCCCCCTGGGGCTATTTACACCACTTATTTGGATGTTTTTTTTTTCCTCTCGCATAATTTACATTACTTTTTTACTCTGTGTATACTGTTTCACTTTCATCTTCACACGCTGTCATCTTCGTCTGGAGGTGGACGTCGAGAGGAGATGATGATGATGCTGTTCTCCCGGAGATGCTGCTGTGCTCTCTCTCTCTTTCTCTCACTTTCATCTCGCCACGCCCCTCATGATGCGGTTTTATGGATATGCATAAACAGAGGGAAAGGGCAAGAAGGGTAAATAAATCGATGAAAAAGATAGATAGAAAGTATGAGGGGAGAGAAAGATTGATGTGGGAGGGAAAGGGAGGAGGGAGAGGAGGAGAGAGAGAGAGAGAGAGAGAGAGAGAGAGAGAGAGAGAGAGAGAGAGAGAGAGAGAGAGAGAGAGAGAGAGAGAGAGAGAGAGAGAGAGAGAGAGAGAGAGAGAGAGAGAGAGAGAGAGAGAGAGAGAGAGAGAGAGAGAGAGAGAGAGAGAGAGAGAGAGAGAGAGAGAGAGAGAGAGAGAGAGAGAGAGAGAGAGAGAGAGAGAGAGACAGACAGACAGTCAGTCAGTCAGTCAGACAGAAAGAGAGAGAGAGAGAGAAGAAACACAAACAGCCTGACAAACAAAGAACAACAACACTGAAGACAACGACGATGATGATAATGATAACAATGCCGCCGTCATTACACGCCAGAACAGAGCAGCTTAAACAGCCAATAACCGCGACCACTTTCATCATAGACCGAAATAAAAAGAAAGATAATTCACTCTCCCTCTGGCTTTTCGATAACCTTCCATTAGCCTTTGTGCAAAAAAACGAAAATTAAAGAAAAAAAACGAATAGATTCATCCTGAACACTTGTTTACACACTACCCATAGGCCTATATTTCCCATAGGCCTATATTTAAATAGACCAACTAACACGCGTGGAAATGTAAGTATTTATGCATATAACTTCCATGAGATTTGGAATCGAAACCAAAATTTTGATTTTGAATAAGAGAACAAGGAATCCAGACAGACTTTATGAGAAGGTCAAACAGGCAAACATCTACAATAATTATGAGGCACAATGACCGAAAAAGCGAGAAAAAGAGAAAGAGAGAGAGAAGAGAAGAGAAAAGAATAAAAGAGAGAAAATAAAAGAGAAGAGAAGAGAAGAAAATAATAAAAAAGAAAAGAAGAAAGAGTAGAAAAAAGAAGAAAAGATAAAAGAGAAAGAAAAGAAGATAGAAAAGAGAGAGAAAAGAAAAGAGAAAAGAGAAGAGAAGAGAAAAGAAAGAAAGAGAAGAGAAGAGAGAGTGAGGAACACCTTGCAAAACCACGTCTTGTGTTGAAGGCGTTGCTGCTGCTACGTTTTCTTGCAACGTCATTACTTAGAAAAAAAAAGGAAAACGGAGTGCCGGTGCGTGTGATGGAGGGGGGGAGGGGAGGGGGGAAGGGAGAGGGGGGGAGGAAGGGGAAAGGAAGGAGGAAGGAGAAAGGAAGGAGGAGAGGGGGAAGGGAAAAGAGAAGGGGGAAAGAAGAAAGGAGAAGGGGGAAGGGTGTAGAGGATAGGGAAGGGAAGGGGGAGGAGGATAGGCTAAAGGGAGAATAGGGAAGAGGGGGAAGAAGGAAAGGGGAAGGGGGAAGGGGTGTAGAGGATAGGGGGGAGGGGAAGGGGCGGGGAGAAGGAGACGGAAAGGAAGGGGCATAGGAAGAAGGAGGAGAAGGGGAAGGGGAAGGGGTGAGGAAGGAAGGAGGGGGAGGGGAGACATCAGTCTACACATCCAGATGAGCACGTGTGTGAAAGGCCTCGTGTTGAGCCGAAACATTACGTGTTAGTTATCATATAGACGAACAGAAAATATAAATCACATATCCATGTTCATATACCTATACACATATTTATACCATACTTATATATATATATACATATACATACATACATACATACACACACACACACACACACACACACACACACACACACACACACACACACACACACCACACACCACACACACACACACATTATATATATTATATATATATATATATTATATATTATATATATATATATATATACATAGCCCATACATATAGACATAAACATCAACAAATCCCAGACAGATCGCGACTGCTTGAGCCCCCGCGCCGCCCGCCGGTCGCCACGCGAACCACAACAACTCCCAAAAATCCTCTCGAACCGAAAAGGAAGCTCCACCTCCGCTCTGGCCACACTGCAGGCTGGAAGAAAGGGTTGACGAACTCTTTTGGATCTGGCTGGACTGCGCGTGCGGGGGCTCCTGTTGCATCTCGCGCTGACCCACTTAAACATGCAGGTATTTGGCAACACTGTTGATAGGACGCCATGCCATGTTTTCGAATGGCGAACCCGGCGCAAGGGAGAGAGTTTCCCCCGATTGGAAACACTGTCTTTATGTGACGCGGGGAGATAAGAGTGGAAAAAAGGGAGAAAGGGAGAGGGAAGGAGGGAGGGAAGGAGGGAAGGAGGAAGGAGGGGAGGGAGGTATAGGGAGGAAGGAGGGAGGAGGGAGGAAGCGAGAGAGAAGAGAGAGAGAAAGAGAGAGAGAGAGAGAGAGAGAGAGAGAGAGAGAGAGAGAGAGAGAGAGAGAGAGAGAGAGAGAGAGAGAGAGAGAGAGAGAGAGAGAGAGAGACAGACAGACAGACAGACAGACAGACAGACAGACACAGACACAGACACAGACACAGACACAGACACAACACACACACACACACACACACACACACACACACAGCACACGCACACACACGCACACGAAAGCTATCAAGACCCCCTCATCAGCCGAACGCCCAGGCCACACAATGAATATCATTATGCCTACCAAACCCAAACAATAAACTCCCTTTCATACTGAACAATGAAAATTCCGAGAGCCGCACGCCCACCCTGAACTTTCACGCCCACCCGAAGCTCCCAAGATTAACATTCTGGACAAATAAGATAATAAATAGTAAAATGTAGGACCGTATTATTCGCCGAAACCGCGCGATTTCGACCCATAATTCACTGGGATAAATCGCACGCTGCAACATTTCCCTTGACCCTTTGCTAACTTCCCCCCCTCTCCCCTCTCCCCTCTCCCCCCTCCCCTTCCTCTTCTCCCTCCTATCCCTTCCTCCACCTTCCTCCCCTCCCCTCCTTCTCCCCTTCTTCCAACTGGACCTTATTCCACTTTAACCTTCCTTCTCTTCTCCTCTTCCTATCTCCAATCCTCTTCTCCTGCTTACCTTTCCCCTTCCCTCACCTTCCCTCCCTTGCCCCCCCCCAACCTTCCTATCTCTATCCCCCCCTCCTTCCCCTACTCCTATCAGCTCTCGGTACATGGAGCCCCGCCCTGCCCGCTAGCAAAAGGGAGGAGGACAACAAGGAGAAGGAGGAGGAAAAGGACAAGAGGAGGAAGAGAGGAGAGGAGGAAGAGGAGGAGGAAGAGAAAAAGGAGAGAGAGGAGGAAGAGAGAAGATGAGGAGGGGAAAAGGAGGAAGAGGAGAAAAGACAAGAGAGGGAGAGGAAAAAGGAGGAAGACGAGGAAGAAAGGAGAAGCGCGAAGAGGAAGAAGACGAAGAGGAGAAAAGCAGAAGAAAACAAACAAGACGAAGACGGAGCAGACCAAGACCAAAACCAAGAAGAAAAAAAAATGAAAAAAAAAAAAAAAAATCAAAAGCCGAAAAACAAAGACAGAAAAAAAGCAACTGACAGGAAGAGGGACAGGAGCGACACGGGGCACAAAGGAGGAGAAGAGAAGCAAGAAGGGTCTCGGGGCTTGCAATGGCAGGGTGTTGACGGGTGTTGCACGAGAATGGCCGAAGGAGAAGGGGCAGGTACGAACCCCGTGGCCAGGGTACGCGTGGGCAGGAGCCATATGCGGTACGGCCGTCTCGAGTCCCGCGGTACAGGGTACGTGCTACACTTCTCTGTGATATACTAGATGTGATGGTAGGCCTATGGCGCTTGCAGTATGGTAGGAAAAGGTAAATGAAAAATATGAATAAATACACGTTTATCTTTAATAAATAAATGGATGAGAGATAACGAAATAATCAACAAGCAAACGGCTCTCTTTCCATATGAAAAATGCAAATGTAAATGAATGTAGCATAAATTATAATGCTAAAATATAAAGAAAATTAAAGCACCAGAAAACCAATATATAAAAATGTAATAAGAAAGAATGAAATAAATACAACAAAACCAAACATAAACAAACAAAACACAAGCAGAATAAACCAGCCTTTTCTCCATTCCCCTTCTTTTCTTCCACCCATCCATCCATCCATTCCACCCATCCTTCTATCCTTCCTTCCCCTCCTTCCACCCATCCATCCTTCCTACCTTCCATTCATCCATCCATCCATCCACCCATCCTTCCTCCTTCTTTCCTTCCATCCATCCTTCCCTCTCCATCCCTCCTTTCCTCCCTTTCCCTCTCTTTCCTTTTCCATCCACCTTCCCTCCTCTTCCTCTCCCTTCTTCTTCCTCTCTTTCCTCCTCCTCTCCCTCCTTCCTCCTTCCATCCATCCTCTCCCTCCTTCCTCCTTCCTTCCTCTTCTTCTCTCCCTCCTTCTTTCCTCCTTCCCTCCTTCTTTCCAGCCCCCAAAAGCGGCGGGCGGTGCTCGGGCGTTCCCCAAAGACCCCGGGCTGTCGGCCTGTCTGACATCCGACCTGGAGGACTCTTAGGGCGGCGGGATGGGTGGGTGGGGGGATGGAGGAGGAGGAGGAGAAGAGAAGGGAAGGAGGAGGAGGTGGATGGAGGATGAGGATGAGGTGGGAGAAGGAGGTGGGAGAGAAGGGGAAGGCAGAGGAGGAGGAGGAGGAGGAGGGAGAAAAGAGGGGAGGAAGAGGTGGAGGGAGCAAAAGAGAGGAGAAGAGGTTGATGGAGGAGAAGAGGAGGATGAGGAGGTGGAGGAGAAAAAGAGGAGGAGGAAGAGGTGGGAGAAGCAGGAGGAAGAGAGAAGAAGAGGATGAGGTGGAGGAGATGTAGAGGAGAGAGAGGGGAAACAGGGAAGAGGAAGGAGGAAGATTAAGAGGAGGGGAAGGAAGTGGAGGTGGAGCTAAAGGTGAAGGGAGAGGAGAATGAGGAGGAGGAGGACGACGAGAGGAGGTGAAGGAAAAGAATGAAGAAGAGGAGGAGAAGGAGGAGGAGGAGATGTGTGCGAGAGATGACCAGGAAGAGACGAGGAGGCGACAATTTATGCATGCTCTGTGGCCACACTAAACAAACAGAAGAGGAAACCAAAAATAACGTAATAATATCCGAAGATGAAGAGATTCATAAAAACAACACCAATAAAAACAAATAATAATAATAATAATAATAACAATACTAATAATAACAACAACAGCAATACTAATATAACAACAACAAAATCAAAAGGAAAGAAAAATAATAACAACAACACTAATACTAATATAACAACAACAAAATCAAAAGAGAAAAAAAGCAGAAAACGATAAAAAGGGAAAAAAAGTAATGCACAGAGCAGCCCTGACGTCTGCTTCGAGAGGCAACACAACCGCCCTTGTTTATAAGGTCCCGCGCGTGAGTTCTTCCTCTGTGCTTCCTTCTCCTCCTTCTCGAATTAAGGTTTATGTATGCTCTCCTCCTTTCTAATAGAATAAAACCCGTGTTTGTCTTTCTTTCTTTCTTTCTCTCTCTCTTTCTTTCTCTCTCTCTCTCTTTCTTTCTCTCTTTCTCATTCATCAATAGACAGGGAGGAGGAGGGGCTCGCAAAGGGGACATTTTAACCTCTTCGAATTTATTTATTTATTTGTTTGTTTTTCGTTTTAAAGGTCGTCATCTACCTTGATATCATCGGTGTTTGTTGTTTCTGAAGAGAGGGAGAGAGAGGAAGAGGGAAAGAGAGAGGAAGAGGGAGAGAGGGAAGAGAAAGAAAAGAGAGATAGACAGATAGATAGATAGAGAGAGAGGGGGAGAAGGAGAGAGAAAACGTGAAATAAAGAGAGAGAGAGAAAGAAAACAAGATAAGAAGACCCGAGAAAAGGAGAAGGCAAGAGAAACCGACGCAGGGAGAAAACGACAGAAGGTAAAGAGGAGACGGAGACAGAGGATGGGGGGGGGAGGGGGAGGAGGGGGGGAGGGGGGGCGGAGGGTATCAAACTACCTGACCCTTTCCCAAACTT
>NW_020869194.1:541511-554011 GCF_003789085.1 Penaeus vannamei
ACGTAAGGGTATCAATACCAATAATAACATTGCCATGACTACCACCACCACCACAACTACTACTAACGATAACAATAAAACAATAATAACAACAATAAAATAACGATGACAACAACAACACCAATAACAGCACTCCCCCCCCCTCCCAACAGCAGCACGGAGACATCAGCCGACCCCCCTCCCTCCGATCCCCCCAATCCCCCAACCCCCTCCCCCCCCACCCCAGCGTCGCTCAATAAGGCCATCAGCCCAGCCTCCGAGCCGACAAGTGTGTGCACATGTCCCTTGACGTGGATTTCACTAATATTAGCTTCATTAGCGCCGCCTCGACCACAGGTGCTCCATTTACCCGGCTGACAGATACCACGCGCTAGAGACTCCCTCCTGACGTTGTGAGAGGAAGGTTGGCTCGGCTGACACTGCTGTCGTATGGGGGTATGTGTGGGGGAGGAGGGAGGAGGGAGGAGGAGGGGAGAGGAGGGAAGGGAGAGGAGGGAGGGGAGGGGAGGAGGGGAGGGAGAGGGAGGAGGGGAGGAAAAGGAGGAGAAGGAGGAGGGTGAGGAGAGAGAGGGATGAGAGGAGGAGAAGGAGGAGGAGAATATCGTTAATGGAGAGATGTGATTACAGTGAAGTGGGATGGTGTTGATTTATTATTAATGGTGAATGTGGCGATGATCTGAATGACTATCATCACCATAATCATAAAATGATAATGCATGGTGGTGGTAGATGGGATGATGATGATAATGATTGATGTTGATAATAATAACAGTGACAACATCAATATTAATAATATCAATAACAAGGAACATCAATAGTAATAACAGAAGAACCGCGTCAACAACAGTAAAAAAAATAACACAGCTATTATTACTACTACTAGCACTACTACTACTAATGAAAAAACAACCATGATAATAACTTTCATAGTGATAATAATGACGGCAACAGCGCTGATAATAACAATGATGTTAATAACAAAGATTACATCGACAATAATGATAAAAAGATAATGATGATACGGATACTACTATATAATGAAAAAAATAAACATGATAATAATAACAACATCAATAACAGTAATAATAGTAGTAATATTGGTATTGGTGTTAATAATAATTATAATAACAAAAACACCAGCAACAATAACAATGATGATAATTAACAATAATGGTAATAATAAGAATAACAAGAACAACAAGAATAACAACCAAAGCAATAATTATCCAAATAACAATAATAGCGTTGATGATAACAATAACAACAATATTGATGATGGTGATGATGGTGATGATGATGATGACGATGATGCAGATGCAGAAGCAGATGATGATGATGATTATATTTATAATAGCAATAATAATAATAATAATAATAATAATAATGATGATGATGATGATGATAATAATGATAATGATATCATTATAATCATTATCATCAACAGCAATAATAATGATGCTAATAATCATGATGATAATGATAATAACAATAATACTGCTGTTCATAATAACAATCCTCTACTAAATGTTTATCACTGAAGAAATATCAGATACACTTAAGCGTCTCTCCCTTTGCTATTCTGAGAAGCTTTCAGCACACAAACAAATGCACTGGTGCACATGAGCACACACACGCCCGGGTAAACATAAACACCCACATGTGAACACTTATACGTTCACTGGTTCACATGAATTCACACATCCGTTGGTACACTCATAGACACACACACACTTGGTGCATTGATGATACACATATATATTGGTACAATATGGAATACACGCATCAAACTTGGTACACACATAAATACACACACGTCCGAGCAGGTACACACAAAAACACAATCGTGCCATATATGGTATACACGTGAGCACACACACACACGTACTGTGTACAATCACGAAAAACACGCAGCATCCTTTTGGTTACACATGAATATCGCACACGCACCATGCCATGATACACAACGAAACACAAACTCATCACATAGGTACAGTACATGAACACATAGTATGCACGGTCCCCAGCTAGTTACAGCACGAAACACACATATCCTTTGGTACAGCATGGACATAACGAGATCATAAAATTTACACGCAAACACATATACTATATAATGATATAATATATGTATATATATAATATATATATATATATCATATACGTACGAGCACAAGATGATATACCATAACATAATAGGCATATACAACTGTGTGCTCGTGTAGGTAATCGAGTAGTCGCATGTGTGGTGTGTGTGGGTAGATGTGTGTATGTATAATATCATTATATTATATATATTTTACCTTTCCCTTTTATATTTTATTACTTCACTATATCTATCTATATACTCACTTAATTATATTACGTTATATACAACTATTTATTCACTACAGCAGTGACTAAGCGAGAGCAATTACACACTATATATTCACCTGATATATATTACTCCAACTCACTCCCCTACGTACTCACGTACTCATTATGTTACTTCATTTCTTAGCCCTACTCCACCTATTACTACTCATACTCACATTACCCTAAATAATATAATCACGCTTTTAATCATCGCTCTCCATCACTATCATTCATCTTCTTATTCTTGCGTCACTATCACTATTATACTCATATATTCCCTATCTTCCTTATCGTCATTAATCATATATATATATATAGTATATACCAATAACTTATCTATCTTTACAATATATATATATTATGACCTCTTCCATCACTCAATCTTCTCAATGCCATCTAGTCTCCTTCCCTAACTCCTCCCATATATACCCTCAAACCACATCTTACATTCACCACTCACACCTCTCACCATCAGCATATCATATACTACATGAGCCCTTCTTATATACTACCCTTCCCACATATCCTACCTTTATTAATACCTCACCTCCCCGTATCTCTCAAACGCTATATAACCTACATATATCATACTAAAATCATAACCTGAATCATCCCCCCCGGTCGTCTGCTGATTTACCTCAATAACCTACCCTTTACCCCTCCTCTCACACGCTACTCATAGCCTATCACACTTACTATACCCTCCTACGGCAGCTCAGGGATAAATCACGCGTTAAGACACTACGCTAGGCAGTACCCCCTATATAATATGCTGATGACTCGGAGATAGATCGCGATGTGATGAACGGACTATTGTCGGTGAACGTCAGTACATAGTCACGTCCTATGCACTACTATCTAGCTCTGCTGTCGCTCAGTGAAGTCACACTGCTATATACGTACGTAGATCGGATATATTGACATGGAATCTGAGTGAGCTGCATAGTTCATATTATGAGAATGATGACATTGCGATGGAAACTCACGTCGATACAAGACGTAGCGCACTCACTAGGTACTAGGACGAATACTGGAGAGGATGACACTACGGCAGGTGAATATGATGACAGATGTAGTACTATACACAATAAATAGCGTTATGCTCAGCAGAGGCGTCAGCGCAGCCTGTTAGACAGAGCCGAGACAGGTCACCTAGCCTGCACGCGCTGCTGATTCTCATCACGACGTCACTGGAGATCAACATGCAGAATATATAACACTCACTCATATATATATATATATATATATAGTGACACTCATTAACATATATCACTTACTATCCCATTACACCCACACACTAATATCACTCATCTTCACTTACACTTAACTCATCATCAATCAAATTAGTACTCATTATCCACCTAATAAATCACGGGTGGATATGCAAGCATTGGTGTAGCAGCGTGGAGCTTGCATGATATCATCGAGCGCGAGTGTGGCGCCGCTCGTTATAAGATCTAGTACGGGCACGTTTCATCGCACGGACGCCACTTGATTCTAGATCGAGAATCAGTTCAGCGTTAGCCTCACCCTATTTAAAATCACTGTACTCATCACTCATCACCTCATCACCCCACAGAACACTAGTGAATTCATTCTTAATTATATTCGACTGACCTGGTATATATACTTGAGGACTGAGTTAATCCGAGTTCACGTCGATGAAGATGAAGTGAACTGAGAAAAGGGTGGCCACGTCATCCAAGTTTTACAATCGAGTGAATCACACTCTCACTTAGTGAGCGAGCACGCACGATACCGTATTCCATCTATTTTTCTCTCCTCGGCTTTTCTCACTACACTCAGCATCGAGCCACCACAAGCGTGAAAGCGAACGAGCACACGCACCAAAGCATGGTTGGAATTAGGGAGGCGACAGGAAGGAATGGAAAGGAGGAGGTAGGAGGAGGAGGACACACACGAGAGGCAAGAGGAGGAAGCAAAGCGAGGCGACTATGGCACAAACAACAGCCAACAGACAGGAGTGGGTGAAGGGGCGACACGAGGCTAACACACACACACACAGGCGAAGAAAGAGGTTGGGAAGCAGGTCAAAGGGCAGATACACACAGAAGGAAGAGGCAGAAGACGAGAGAGTAAGAAGAGAGGAGAGCACACACACAGAGAGAGAAGAGAGAAGGAGAGAGAGAGACTGAGAGAGAAGACACAGCACACAGCAGAAGAGAGCGAACAAGGAGAAGAGAAGAGAGTACACGACACAGACATCACAAGAAGAGCTAAGTCAGCGCAAGGCACGACACAGAAACGACGAGCAAAGAATATAGCAAAAAACACGACACACACACAGAAACTACAGCGAGCACAAGAGAGAGACAGCCACAGCGAGCCACACACACATGGGCCACACAACGAAGAGAGAAGAAGAAGGAAGGAGAGAAGAGCACACAGCAGAGACACACCACAGGAGCAAGAGACGACGAAAAGAGAGCCCAACAAGAGAGAAGAGAAAGATGAAAAAGAGCAAAAGAGAAAGAGAACAGAGTGATACAAAGACGAAAGAGACGAACAACACACGAGAGAGAAAAGAATGACAAAAAGAAACAGTACGAGAATAGCTCACACACCACAGTTGACACACACAAAAAACACCCTAAATCAACACACAAGACCATAGGAGACCACAAATACCACCGCACACCCACAACCCACAGCCTCCCACCCAGACACACACCAGACACAATACAAACACACAGACAACACACACAAACACAACACACAGACAGCACACCCACGTAGAAACACCACAATTACCACAACCACACACAACCACACACACACTTCACCACCACACACCACACACATCCACCACTCGCACACAACCACACACACACACAACAACACACACACACACACACTCACAACCATACACACAAACAACAAACACACCACACACACACACAGCCACACACACACACACACCAGCACACACCACACAACACACACACACCACACACACACCACACAACAACCACACCGCACACACACACACACACAAACGACACAAACACATACAAACACACACAGACCACACGACACACACATCACACACAGCCCACAAGTAAACCCACACCAAGTTCACACACCAAACTACACGACGAATGAAGACTTATACCACACACACACAACATATGAATTCATTCCGCCAGGCTGCAGGCCCTATAACTACCAACACATACAAACAAAACAACAACACACCGAGCGACATAATCTTACCCCTACCGACCAAGTTCCATCAACAACAAAACACACACTCGCAGCCCTGCACACACATCCACAAATACACAAACAGGACACAGACCGAGAAAGGGGTGTTAACTGGCACTGGGATACAGGAACGCAATAACAGCACGGAGCTGAGCAACAAGGTAGAGACATATGCGCACGAAGAGGGCAGAGCAGCACGCCAGAGAGCGGACATCTTACACACTAATGTGTCCCGTTTGGGATAGCTTACATGGCTTCGAGACACAGCGAGTCGATTGTAAAACTAGTCGTAAACACACACGAACATGCACCATGGAGAGAGGAGGGGGTGGACGGACGAAAGCGACACAGCACACGAGCGGAGCAACACAGTGGCACACACAACACACACGAGCGACAACACGACACTACAAGCAGCGACCTAGGGTGGGATGAAGCAGAACGAGCAGCAGACAAGATAAGACACCAAGCGACATGGAGCAGTCGGAGGAGCACACGACGGACACACAGCTGCGCACTTGGAAAAACGATGGAGGAGGGGGCAGGAACAAAAAGAAGGAGAAGGGTAGAGAAGGAGAGAAAGGTGAGGAGAAAATCATAAGGAAAACGACGGGAGAGGGCACAGAAGCAGGCAGAAGGGAGAGGCGAGAGCAGGTGTAAGAGGCGAGATGGAGGAGCGATAGAGGGGAAGCAGGAGAGAGGGGAAAACCAGTGCGAACAAACAGCAGACAAATGCGGACGAGCTAAGAAACGACACGAGAAGAACAACCGAGCGAGCACACTACAAGAGCAGAAAGGAATAAAAACACGACACAACGAAGCTACACACACAAAGCACACACACAACAGCAACAAACAGAAACAAAAAGAAAGAGAAAACACGAGCGCGAGACGAACGGCAAACAAGAATCACACACACACACACACGCACAAAGACAGAACAAACAACAAACAACCCACCACCAAGCACAGCGAAAACAAATCCAAATCAAAGAGAAAAAAAGAAATGAAAATGAAAAAAAAATCAAATCAAAAGAAAAAAAGAAAGAGCAAAAGAAAACTGAAAAAAAAGAAAAAAAATCAAGAAAGAGCAACATCACTCTGGGTCATCTCCACGGCACAACACCACAGAGCGAGCCACGAAATCAGCACACCAACACAATACTTATCGGTCAACGAGAGAGCGACATCGAAAAACGAAAAGCTATCAAAACAGCACAAACACACACAAACAACAACCACCACACACACACAAACATCACCAAGAGCATAACCAACAACAAAACACAACTATTCCACACAAAACTAACTATCACAGCAAAGCAGTCATATATAAGTTTTGTTTGTAGGGCCGCTGAGTTCTCAGCCTCCTATAGATGAGGCCGTCGGTAGGAGGGTGGAGGTGAGTGGGAGTATAGTAGTAGTAGTATACTGATGAGTAGAGTAGGGTACTAGTAGTGATAAGTAGTATATGGATAGAATTATAGTGAATAGGGAAACATACAACACACACAAACAGAACACACAAATTAAGGGAGGGAGAAGGGAGGTGAGAGGGAGTGGAGGAACACGAGAGGTGAGGCTGGACGAAGGGGACGGTGGGACGAGGAATGGCCTGGGACAGTGGGTACTAAGCGCACACAACAGAAGAAGGTAAGAGAGGAGGGAGGAGGGATTGCAGAGAAGGACAAAGACGAAGCGAGACGGGAGAGGCGTGGGAAGAGGGGCCAGAGAGGCCTGAAGAGGAGGGACAGGAGGAGGGGACCACACAGGCGTTGTGGGCGGGAGTTAAATTTTGCAACACCCACTGCAGACCAGCGTAAGCCCCATTAGGGGGTTTTAATATATCCTACACAACTACCAAGACACCCACAACGAACAACACGAGCATCACATTCCGAGCGAGCGATCAGAACATATGGTCGAGAGATACAGATAAGCCTTTTCCTCTCGGTACCGCTGTTTCTATAAGTGGATACTTTAAGGTCTCTACATGCACTTCGTTAATCAATGTACGGACACATGACACTTCACACACACATCTAATGACGGGAGTGAGCTGCGGAAGCGAAAGACTCGAAACACGAACACAAGTTTCGCAACAAAATTCATTACCGCTTGGAGAGGAGTTACTGTGACCCAATCGCATGACATTTGTTGACAGGTTCATGATCAGATCAAACGGCACACATTCGCTTACTAGCCGCCCTCGGCTGCAGTACGCGTTTCAACCCTCTGCTCCAGTGACAGCACACCGACCACTATAGCATGACTTTTCAAATGAACGGACATAACGATTACCGTCCCATTGCCATAACGAAGTACGAACCACAGGTATCACACCACGCGTATAGTGCTGTTGCTTAAATACATCAACTGCAGCTGTTTCCTCTGCACCGCCATGCAAGCCCGCTTTTGTGAAATCCCCAACAGCCTCGAACACACGTAACTACTCTATGGCAATTCATCTCCCAATCTGCCGCCAATTACCGTGCAGATGATTCGAAATCGTTGCACAACCTTCACACTGTCATCAATCGCGTCAAAACCTCAACAACCAGAGAGACAATGATTTGCAAAATTTAGGCGAAACATTGCACGAGGCATTATCAACAGCAGAAATCAATTACGCAAAAAATAGTTCACACACCTGCAATA
Source organism: Penaeus vannamei (assembly GCF_003789085.1). Lineage (NCBI taxonomy): Eukaryota > Metazoa > Arthropoda > Malacostraca > Decapoda > Penaeidae > Penaeus > Penaeus vannamei. The sequence continues at coordinate 549,747 of NW_020869194.1, forward strand.
ACCATAATCACAATCAAAACAAAATAATCATAATAAGAACACAATCACCTAACAATACCACAATAATAACAACAACAAAATGTCTACAGCCATCACGAACACGGCCATATTTCAACCACAACCATAAGCAACACAACAGTAACCTAAATAACTTGAATATAACCATCACTATCCACAACAGTTCTATCCCTTCCAAATGATCTCCCAAAACCTACCACAAAATATCCCATTCACAACCCTAACCAACATAGAATACCACACAATAACCCTAATAACCACTCTACAACTCCACAAATCGTACAATAACCAATCTACAATCACGAATAGCCACAGCCTCCCCAAAGGAACACTCAATAACCAATCCACAACCACAACCAACCAAACCTCCCATGCAATAACTCAACGCTTCAATCCACAACCACCAACCTAATCCCTCAACCACACAACCACATAAAACAACCCATTCACTTCGTTAACAAACAACCTACCACCCCATCCGCAATCACCAACCTAAAAAAAAAAAAAAAAAAAAAGAAAAAAAAAAAAAAAAAAAAAAAAGACCCTCAACCACACAACCAAATCCCACCCACATACTCACCACCCCTCCCCCACCCCACCCAACCTCACTACCATACCAACCATAGCCACCATAACCCGCGGCCTTTCCATCACCAGGGAAACAAAGCGGGTGTCACTTCGGCCTAAAAGATCTCACTCGGACGGTCAGCGATGGCCAGAAGCACGGGGGGAGGAGGGGGAGGGAGGGGTCCAAAGGGGAGGGAGAGGGAGGGGTCAGAGGGGGAGGGAGAGGGAGGGGTCCAAGGGGGTGGGAGAGGGAGGGGTCCAAGGGGAAGGGAGGGGAGGAGTCCAAGGGGAGGGAGGGAGGGGTCAACAAGGGGAGGAGGGGAAGGGTCCAAGGGGAGGGGGAAGGGTGGAGAGGCATATGGGGGATGGGTGGGGGAAAGGGGGTGTGGTGGTGGTGAGGAGAGAGAGAGAGAGAGAGAGAGAGAGAGAGAGAGAGAGAGAGAGAAGAGAGAAAGAGAGAGAGAGAGAGAGAGAGAGATAGAGAGAAAGACCCGAGAGTGTGAGTGCTGTGTGTGATGTTGGGCGTTAGTACGTGTGTGTGTGTGTAAGTCAGTGCTGTTGTTACGGTACGTGTTGCGTGTTGCCAGTTGTGCGTGTGCGAGTACGTGTGCGCGTAATTGTGCGTGTGCACGCACAATCCGTGGCGTGTTGCGGTGTACGTGTGCGTGTGCGTGCGTGTGCGTGTGCCGAGACGTGTGCGTGTACGTGTGCGTGTGGATGTTTATGTATCTATATGAGTGCCGTTAGAAGGAGGCGGCTGTATGAGTATTCTTCTCTGGCCTCCACACTTTAGGAGGAAGGCAAGCGGGGGCGAATCCACAAATAAGGGGGAGGAGAGCAGTAGATAAAAAAGTTTAAGGAAATTTCCGATATTACAAATAAGGGGCTATATTTTTGGGCGGAAAGAGAGAGAGAGAGAGAGAGAGAGAGAGAGAGAAGAGAGAGAGAGAGAGAGAGGAGAGAGAGAGGAGAGAGAGAGAGAGAGAGAGAGAGAGAGAGACTGAGAGATGAACAGATCAGAGATCAGAGAGATAACAGAGAGCGATAGAGAGAGAGATAGAGAGAGCGATAAAGAGAGAAAGCGCAGAGAATTTTTTTTTAAAGCGATTGACAAGGGAACGCTGCGAAAAGCTACAAAGGGAAAATAACATGAGAATGCAAGAGATAAACAGAAGCTTTCGCACCAAAAACTCCTGCATACTCATAAACATGACGGCCAAAAGAGGGGGAGGGAGGGAGGGAGAGAGAGGAGAGGGAGGGAGGGAGGGAGGGAGGGAGGGAGGGAGGGAGGAGAGGGAGGGAAGGAGGGAGAGAGGGTAGAGAGGGAGGGAGGGGGGAGGGGGAGGGAAGGGGAGGGAGGGAGGGAGGAGAGGAGGGAGGGAGGGAGGGAGGGAGGGGGAGGGAGGAGGGAGGGGGGAGGAGGGAGGGAGGGAGGGGAGGGAGGGAGAGGAGGTAGGGAGGGAGGGAGGGAGCGGGAGGAGAGAGGAGGGGAGGGGAGGCGTGGGACGGGAGAGGCTAGGTGAGCCTGTAATCAAATAATTTAAAAATGGATAGAGAGCGAAAAATATGAGACTGCAGATTTTTCTCTCTTTTTTTTGGCCGGCCGGAACACCGTGTCATTTTCAAACACTAGCTTGAACGAAGGTTATTTAGCAACGTGGAAAAAGAGAGAAAAGACAACGATATCACACAGGCGGGAGCAATAAAGGATTTATATATCAGTCCGACAGGTGAAACAAGAGGCGAACGCTATTCAAAAAAAAAGAAAAAAAAAAAAAAAAAACGGGCGGGAAAATGTTACAAATAATCGCGCAAAATGGTCGATGGGGCAGACGATGAGGGAGAAATATTTTTTTCATTATTTTTACTTTATCTCTAAAGGTGACTTGGGCTGTGTGTTGATGATTCATTCCACGATTTTTTTGTTTGTTTTTTGTTGTTTATAGATCGCCTGGGGCAGAAGGGGAGAAAGGGAGGGAGGGAGAAGGGTATAGGGATATATACATCCATATATATATATATATATATATATATATATAATATATTATATATATATATATATAGAGAGGAGAGAGAGAGAGAGAGAGAGAGAGAAGAGAGAGAGAGAGAGACACAGTACAACATTTACATTAATAAATATCACCAACACGCCGGAAACATAACCAACAAACCAAAAAAAAAAAAAAAAAAAAGAAGAAAAAAAAGCTCCTACACATTCCCAAGTCAAAAAACTCCGCGTTTCCAACCCCGAAAAAAAGAAAAGGAAAAAAGGGAAAAAAAAAATAGATGTTTGGATTCTCGCTTTGACACGGCCGCCGCAGCCCACAACAACGAGGCCTCTAAAACGAGACCAGGTAAATGCTTTTCCTGCGTGAGGTCGAGACACCATAATGCACCGGAAACTTTCGACCAATCATTATTAAACGGAAGGTCTTGATTACCCCCCCCCCCCCACACCCATTTCGTCTTTTCTTCTCTTTGTCAAACTCGGTCTCTCTGGGTCTTATTTTTTTCTTCTCTCTTTTTACCCATCCCCCTTCTCTCTCTTCTCTCTCTACTCTCTTCTCCTCTCTCTCTCTCTCTCTCTCTCCTCTCTCTTCTCTCTCTCCTCTCTCTCTCTCTTCTCTCTCTCCTCTCCCTCTCTCTGAAACATTTATAGTTTTGTAATATATTCTTTCGATATATAATTTTCTTCTTTCTCCCTTTCTCTTTTATTCAATTTCTACTCTGTCTCTGTCTCTGTCTTGTCTCTGTTCTCGTCTCTTGTCTCTGATCTCTCTCTCTTCTCTATTCTCTCTCTCTCTCTCTCTCTCTCTCTCTCTCTCTCTCTCTCTCTCATCTCTTCTCTCTTCTCTCTCTCTGCTTCCTCTCTCTCTCCTCTCTCTCTTCTCTCTTCTCCCTCCCTCCCTCTCTTCTCAGATCTCGTAACGATCACCAAACAACAAATTACAGACGAAAGAACAACCAATTCTCTCTGCGAATGGATACTACTGTACCATCATGCATCGAAATAAGCCTCTCTCTTAGAGCTTCATACTTGGAGCCAATATTTTTTCCTTCCCCCTTCCTCTATCTTCCCTCTATCCTTCTTACCTCCTCTTCTCCTACCACTCTTATGCCCTTTCTCTACCCTCTTCCCGCACTTTCCTCCTTCCTCTTCCCCCTTCTTCCTTCTCCTTCCCCCTTCCCCCTCTTCCTCTTCTACCCTCTTCCCGTTTTCTCCTTCCCCCTGTTCTTCCTTCTTCTTCACCTTCTTCCTGCCTTTCCCCCTTTCCTCCAGCCTTCTTCCCCCTCTTCCCTCTTCCCTCTTCCACTCTTACTTCCTTCCTCTTCCTCCTTCCCCCTTTTCTCCTCTTCCACTACCTTCTTCTCCCTTTTCTTCCTTCCCCCTTCCCCCTCTTCCTCCTACCTCTTCCCCTTTTCTCCTTCCCTCTCTTCCCCCCTTCCCCCCTCTTCTTCCTTCCCTCTCTCCCACTTCCCCACCCCCTCCTTCCTCCCCCACCGAAATGACAAAATGGAATTCCTGATAAACGGCTTAATTGCGTTTGCATAATGGAAGCTCACAATCAAATGTCAAAATGGGCCTCGGGATTGAACCGGTGCCTCGACCCCCCCCCCCTCCCCTCTCTCCCCTTTAAAAATAAGAGAGAGAAAGAAAGAAAGAAAAAAAGTTAACAGGA
>NW_020869194.1:564011-571511 GCF_003789085.1 Penaeus vannamei
AACCCCTCCCCTCCCCCTCCCACCTCCTCCCCAACCCTCCCCCCCACCCTCTCCCAAGCCCCTCCCCCCAACCCTCCCATTCCCCAAACCCTCCCCCACCCTTCCCCAACCTCCTCCTCCCCCAACCCCTGGAAATGTCGCAAGAATTTTCACCGCGACTAAAGTGGCAAAAATTCTAACCCATTACTGTCTCCCTTTTCCAGCCGTTTCAGATCTCTCTTCTACCAACGTCTTCACATTGCGCCGAGGGGGAGGCGAACGGAGGAAGGAAGAGGAGGAAGAGGAGAAGAGGAGGAAGAGGAGAGTAAGCAGGAGCAGGAAAAATGGAGGAATAGAGAGAAAGAGGAAAGAGAACAGGACAAAGAAAGAGGAGAGGAGGATGAAGAAGTCCAGGAAGGAAGAGAAGAGGAGTAGAGAAGGAGGAAGAGGCAAGGGAGAAAAGAGGAAGAGAGAGCAGGAGGAGGAAGAGAAAAATGGAAGGAGAAGGGGCGAGGAGGATGGATGCAAAGGGTGAAAAGGAGAAAAGCAAAGCAGAAAGAGAATTGAAGATAATGGATAGAGAAGGAAAGAAAGCAGGTGGAAAGGGAAAAAACAGAACAAGAAGAGAAGAAAGGAGGCGGAGGAGAAGGAAGAACAGGAGGAGGTAGAAAAGACGAAATTGAGAAAAAAAGGGAAGGACAAAAAAGGAGACAAGTAAATGTAAAAAGACAACGAAGGGAGAAGAGATGAAAGACAGTGAAGATGATATAAACTTTGGCAATATCTTTAAACGAAAACACACGGAAAAAGTGTCCTATCGCCTACCTTTACGTCGAATTTGTCCAATCGTTGACACTTGGCGAAGCGACCTAAAGGTGCAGCACGCCGAGAGATACCAATCTCGTAATCTATTACGGAGAGGCAAGTGATGCTGTCATCCTCTCATCCCCTTCCCCTCCTCTCCCTTCCGTCCTCTCCTCTTTCTCTTTCTCTCTCCTTTTCCCTTCCCCTCCTCTCCCCTCCGTCCTCTCCTCTTTCCCTTTCCCCTCCCTTCCCCTCCTCTTCCTTCTGTCCCTCTTTTTCCTTCCCCTCCTTTATCGTTTCGTCCTCTTTTTTCCTTCTCTCCCTCTTTTTCCCTTCCCTCCTCTCCCTTTTCCCTTCCCTCCTCTCCTTTTCCCTTCCGTCCTCTCCTCTTTCCCTTCTCTCTCGTCCCCTCCTTTTCTCTTTCCTCTCCTCTTCTCTTCCGTCCTGTCCTTTACCCTTTCCCCTCCTCTCTTTTTTCCTTCCTTCCTTCCCTCTTCCCGCGTCCTCTCACCTTCTCATTCGTCCCCTTGCTCTCCTCCTCTTTTTCTCCCTTCTCCCTCCTTCTCGTCTCCTCCCCCTTCTGTCCTCTTCTTTCTCCTTCTTCCTTCCCTTTTTCCCAGTCCTCTCATCATCACATTCGTCCCCTTGCTCTCCACTTCTCTACCCTAGTCTCTCCCTTTCTTCACCTCTTCCTCCCTTCTTCCTTCCCTCTTTCCCCTTCCTTCCTTCCTTCCCTCATCATCGCATTTCGATCCCTCACTCTCCTTCCCTACCCTAGTCTCTCCTTCCCTCTTCTCTCCCTTCTCCCTTCCTTCCTTCCCTCATTCCCTCATCATCGCATTTCGTCCCCTTACTCTCCTTCTCTATCCTAGTCTCTCCTTCCCCTCTCTTTCCCACTCTTCTCTCCCTTCCCCCTTACCTTCCCTTCCTCATCACGCATTTCGTCCCCTTGCACTCCTTCCCTCTCTTCCACCCTTCTTACCCTCTCCCTCTCTGCCCTTTCCTTCCTTTTTCCTTCCTTCCCTTCCCTCCCTCTCCCTTCCCTCTTCTCTCCCTTCCCTTCTTCTTTCTCCTTCTTCCTTCCTCCTTCCTTCTCCCCTTCCCTCCCTCGCCTTGACACCTGGGTGGGTCTGTATTGTCTCGCTCGCAGACCTTGGTGTGGGAGGACAATTTGGCGTAAACGTGTGATACAGCGCTCGTCTTTCTCTCGCCCTCACTTCTCTCTTCTCTTTTCTTTTCTTTTCACTTCACTTTTCTTTCTTTCTCTCTCTCTCGCTCTCTTGCTCTGCTCTTGCTCTTGTTTTTCTCTCTCTCTCTCTCTCTCTCTCTCTCGCTCCTTCAAACCTTCACCTTCTCCTTCTTCTCCTCCTTCTTTCTTCCGCTTCCTCACCTCCTCCTCCTCCCGTCTCCCCTCTCTTTTTCCTAGGTCAGACAGAAATATAGGCAGACAGACAGAGAAACAGACAGAGACAGAAATAGAAACACAATAAGAAAGACAAAACAGACAGACAGTCAGATAAACAGACAGAGACAGAAAGAGAAACACAGACGACAGACAACCAGACAGATAAGAAACACAGAGAAACAGAGAGCACAAAAAGAGAAACAACAAGACAGACAGACAACAAGAGCGACAAAGACATCCACCAGCAACAAGAACGGGGTGAAAGCCACACACAACCCGACCGCAATGCCCATATTATATGGATAAAGCACTAATCGACCTCAACCACGACGTCGGCAAAAAACATCAAAGGTGCGATAACTTTTTTTTTATTTTCATTTTTTTTTTTTTTTGAAACTTTAAAAGAGGTTTTCTCACGAATAACCGAAAGGAGTGTTCATATCATTATAATTCAGTCTTCGCTTTAACCATCTCATTCATTCTCCCCCTCTTTCTTCTCCATTTTCTCCCTTCTTCCTTTTTCCGTGTTTTTTTTCTTTTTTTTACTATTCCTTCCCCATTCCCCTGTTCTCATTCACATCTTTATTCCCCTTTTTTCTACTATTTCCTGCTCTAATTATCCCCTCCCCACCCTAACCCTGCTCTAACTACCCCCTTTCCAACTCCCCCAACTCTACCAGCCCCTCCCCTAGCCCCCCTGCACTAAACTACTGCCCTCCCTCCTCCTTCTCCCCCCACCCCCTTGACGCCCAGTCTCTCACCCTTGACGCACGCCAAAATTTTTCCCCGAGAGTATTATTTGAGCTCAGGTGTGTCGAATCGCCCCCTCCCCCTCCCCCAGCCCCTGCCCTTCCCTCTCCTCCCATCCCCTCCTCTCACTCCAGTTCCTATCTTTTCAAGTCGCTCTCCTCTCCACTCCTCCTTCCTACATTCATTTCCTCCTTACCGCATTCTTTTCCTTCTCTTCTCCCCCCTTCTTCTTCTTCTTTCTTCCGCATCGATTTTTCCTCTTTTCTTTCCTTTTCCTCTCCTCCCCTCCTCCTACTTTCCATCTCCCGTTCTCCTCCCTCCACCCGTTCCCATCCCCTCTCCCTCCTCTTACCACCATCCCCCCCTCCTCCACCCACGCTTCATCCCCTCTTCCTCCTCCCGTCCCCTCCGTGACCTTCACAGGCCGAGGTTCGCACAGGTGACCTTCTAGGTCAAGGGAGGGCTTTAAAGAAACCATGACCTTTGATAAATTTGGTGGTGGGAGGAAAGACGGGGGAAGGGGCAAGAGAGAGAGAGAAGAGAGAGAGAGAGAGAGAGAAGAGGAGAAGAGAGAGAAGAGAGAGAGAGAGAGAGAGAGAGAGAGAGAGAGAGAGAAGAGAGAGAGAGAGGAGAGAGAGAGAGAGAGAGAGAGAGAGAGAGAGAGGGGTTTAGGAGGGCAGGATGAGAGGGAGGGAGGACAGGTGGAGTGAGAAGAGGGAAAGAGGGAAAGAGGGAAGAAGGGGAAAGAGGAAAGTGGTGGAGAAGGAGAGAGAAGAGAGAGAGAGAGAGAGAGAGAGAGGAGAGAGAGAGAGAGAGAGAGAGAGAGAGAGAGAGAGAGAGAGAGAGAGAGAGAGAGAGAGAGAGAGAGAGAGAGAGAGAGAGAGAGAGACGAGAGAGAGAGCAGAGAGAGAGAGATGGGTGGGAGGGAGGGAAGGAGTTAGGAAAGGTAGGATAGAAGGCAGAAAGGGACAAGATGGAGGGAAGGGAGGGAGGGAGGGAGGGAAGGAAGGGAGGAAGGATGAAGAAAGAAAGAAAGAGAGGGAGGGGGAATGAGGGAAGAAAAAAAGTGTGGAAGGTAGAGGAGAAAAAAGAAAAAAGAGGGGAAAAGAATAACGTGAGAAAGGAAGATATTTTTTCCCGAACAGATGTACAGAGAGAGGAAAAAAGAACAGAAAAAAATAAAAAAGGAACAAAACACGAAAAAAAACGACACTCAAAAATCAAATTCTAAACCGAACACACACACACACACACACACACACACACACACACACACACACACACACACACAACACAACAAAAAAAAAAATACTTCAGTAAGTGACGTCACATTATCCCAATCATTGATGAAGACAAGCTGAGGTGATGACTGACATTGCAAATTAATAAAGAATTGGATAAATGCTGGGAGGAAAGGATAGAGGGAGGAGAGGGGGGAGGTCAGAGGGATGGGATGGTGATAATGGTGGTTAATGATGGTGATGATTAAAATTGTGATGATTATGGTGATGGTGACGATAGTGATGATGGTGATGATGGTGACGATACGGATGATGTTGATGATTATGATAATGGTGATGTGATGGTGGTGATGATGAAGATGATTCTAGTAATGATGGTGAATTAGGTGGTGACTATGAGGGCAAAAATAATGAAAATAAATGTTATGACAATGTTGATGATGACACTGAAAATACTAACAACAGTGACTCCAAATAAAACAAATCTAACAATGATGACAATAATGACAAGGATGATCAAATGATAAAACCGGACACAAAAAACAAAAGGAATAAACCCAAAAACCAATAACAAAAAACAAAAACAAAAAAATCAAACACAGAAAGGGTATCAAAATATCAAACCTGGTGACTCAGTTAACTGCAAAAAAAAAAAAAAAAAAAAAAAAATCTCTTTGGAACAAAAATAAACCGAGCGCGGAGTGAGGGTAAATTTTATAACTAAAGTCAATACAAACATAACTGGTTGATTGAAACTGTGACGGATCTATATCTGAGCCAATGTGAAGTACATATTGAAATGGCAGTTAGCAAACGAACCGAGAGAGGGCGCTGGAGGAAGCACGCTGTAAAAGTGATACGCGTACCCTGTGTGTGTGTGTGTGTGTGTGTGTGTGTGTGTGTGTGTGTGTGTGTGTGTGTGTGTGTGTGTGTGTGTGTTGGTGTATCTTGGCTGTGTATATCTGTGAGAGTACGCTTATGTGGATACAAACACTCATACCTGCATTCATACATATACACACACTCACACCACACACACCAACGTGTACACATACACAAGTGTATATATATGTGTGTGTGTGTGTGTGTGTGTGTGTGTGAGTGTGTGTGTGTGTGTGTGTGTGTGTGTGTGTGTGTGTGTGTGTGTGTGTGTGTGTGTGTGTGTGTGTGGTGTGTGTGTGTGCGTGGCGTGTGTGCGTGCGTGCGTGCGCGCGTGTGCGTACGTGCGTATGTGTGCATGTGCGTATGCGTATGCATGTATCTTTCGTAAAAGCACACAATCTACGGCATTACCAACCCACACTCCGCCCTCGGCCAGTCCCGTTCTCCGATAAGGAACACACAAAGCACCAACATCACCGTTCGAACCGCTCTGCTCGGATTCCTGAAGTGAGATGTGACGTTCTTACTAAAGATAATGTGAACACGACCGACGTAAAGCAAAGCAATCGCAAAATCTGCAATATCGCTTGCAAAAGAACCTCAAAACTTCCTATCTATCTCCTAACATCATATTTCATGTTGATGCAATGCAATCTGCTTTATCTCAGCTGATATTTTAGAAGATTTTTTTGGGGGTGATTTATTAATCCAACATCCTAGATCTTCCACGTAATGACATAATCAGAAATAAACATCCAAGACTACAGCTGAATTATCCAACGCTTGCTCAAGGTTGACAAAGCTGATACTGAAATTAATTAATCATTTTGACGAAGTTCAACCAAATAATTCATGGTTGATTAGAAACCGAACTCCAGGAAATTAATAATCCAAGAAACAACATTAACAAGTCAAATGTACATTAGAGAGAGAGAGAGAGAGAGAGAGAGAGAGAGAGAGAGAGAGAGAGAGAGAGAGAGAGAGAGAGAGAGAGAGAGAGAGAGAGAGAGTGGAGAGAGAGAGAGAGAGAGAGACAGACAGAAGACAGACAGACAGACAAACAAACAAAGACAAAGAAAAAAAAACAGACAACACCAACACCCAATCTTAAAAAAAAAAACCTAAACTCCTCTCCACCAAAAACACCCAAAACAACATCAACCTACAACCCTCACGACCCTACAGCCACCACAACCGAATCACAACCTCAAAAGAGACCGGCCATGGAAGTCATTTCGAAAACAGACTCATAACTCACCTTACACGTTATAAGGAGCGTCTTATTCGGGGATTCCAAGACACTCGCGGAAGAAGCAAGATATTAATCTCAAACATATCATTAGTCTTGCTTGAAAAAAAAATGGCGAGTAGGCAGAAGGATTGTAAAAGAGCGAAAGGCAAAGAGAAGAAAGGGGGAAAGGGAATGAGATAAAGAGGTAAAGGGGAAATGAGAAAGAGCGAAAGGGAAAGAAAGATAGAGAGATAGACAGATAAATAGAGAGAGAGAGAGAGAGAACAAGAGCAAAGAGAAAAAGAGCGAAAGAGGAAAGAGAAAAGAAGAAAGGAAAAGAGAGAAAAGGAGAGAGAGAGAGAGAGAGAGAGAGAGAGAGAGAGAGAGAGAGAAGAGAGAGAGAGAAGAGAGAGAGAGAGAGAGAGAGAGAGAGAAGAGAGAGAGAGAGAGAGAGAGAGAGCAAGAGAGAAAGAGCGAAGAGGAAAGAGAGAGAAAAAAAAACGATTTATCATCGTAAATGTGGGCCGACAGATGTTCAAATGTCAGGAGGGAAAAGAGCGGGGAGGGGGGAGGGAGGGGGGGGGGCAATAGGCCTACATCCGACCTACAAAATGTCAAAAAAAGGAACGAGTTCGTGATTTACATCGATCCATTACCCCCTCCCCACCACCTCTCCCCCCTTCCCTCCAGACTCCCCCCCTAAACCTTTTCCTCTCCTTTATATACCAGCCTTTGATCCCCCTCCCCCCCCACCCCTTCGCTAGATGGCACTCGTAGAAGTTGTCAAGGAGGGCAAGGGGTTGGTGGGGGAGGGGAGGGGGTGATAGAGGAGGGGGAGGGTGGCAGAGGAGGGAAGGGGATGGCAAAGGAGGGGAAGGGTGGTAAAGGAGGGAGGGGGTGTGGAGGAGATGAGGCAGAGGAGGGGAGGGTTGACAGATGAGGGAGGGGGTGGTAGAGGGGGGAGAAAATGGCAGAGGTGGGGAGGGGTTGACAGGTGAGGGAGGGGGTGGTAGAGGAGGGGACAAGATGGCAGAGCAGGGGAGGGGAGGAGTGACACCTGCCTCCACACATGAGTAACATCATTAGCACCGGAATCACAGGTGTCGCGAGCACCTGCGAGGCTGGCTAATTTCCATATCCCATTCCCCTCTTTACCCCTCCCCTTGGCCCCGTCTCCCCCCCCCCCCTCCCCCGACCTTAATCTTGGC
>NW_020869194.1:576511-601511 GCF_003789085.1 Penaeus vannamei
AACTGCGTCGTTAATTCCGCTGGCAATTATCCTCCTCTCTCGTAATTAGATAAACAAGAAAATATATGCAAACAAGATTGTGAGTCAAGGGACAAATAACATCAAAAGTAAACAGAACATAAACACGACATGGATGTACAAGCCGCTGAATACGCAAAAGCAAACTCACGCTATAACAAAATTACAAATCAAACAACAATGTACATGACGTAAAAATAGAAGGATAAATTTGCATAGATAATGAAATTAGTCCACAGAGCAAGAGCTCTGGAATATATATACTGCACCGACACACAGGCACACACACACAAATATAAATATACGTATATACATACATATTAATATACATATATATATATATCTTACATATATACATATAATATATATTAATATGTATACACATTCACATTCACACACACACACATATATAATTAACACACACACACACACACACACACACACACACATACATATATATATATATATATATGTGTATATGTGTATGTGAGTGGAATGGAAAAAATATCGTGTTCATATACAAAATGCACAATAAATCATTATGGGCATTATATATATATATATATATATATATATATATATATATATATATATATATATATATATATATATACATATGTATAATATGTATATATATATATATATTATATATATATATATATATATATATATTATATATATACATATATAATACTATTATATATATATATATATATATGTATAACATATACATTTACATACACATACATACATATATATATATATATATGTATATATAATGTATATATGTATATAAATGTATATATATAATATATAATTATATATATGTGTATATAAACATTTACATACATTCACACACAGACACACATACATACATATGTATACATTATATATATATATATATATATATATATATATGTGTGTGTGTGTGTGTGTGTGTGTGTGTGTGTGTGTGTGTGTGTGTGTTCGTAAATGTATGTATATATGTATGCATGAATATACATGAATACAAATATATGCATATGTATATAAATACACACACACACACACACATATATATATATATATATATATATATATTATATATATATATATATATATATATATATATATATATATAAACATAATCCCCCAAATTCCCGCGACGAGGCCGAGCTCCTGGCCAGCAGCCAAGGCGTGGACGCGGCCACTAACAACCATAAGGCAATCACACCCCGGTAAAGACCTCGTTACCATCACTCCCAACAGGCTGCCGAGAGACTAACAAGCCGCAACTCCCCTTCCTCCCTTCCCTCTCCCCAGGCACTCCCCAGCCAATCTCCCCCCGGCGATAAAAATCTCCTGGGTTACATAAAATTATATGTGACGCGGGTGGTGTTTTTTTTTGTGAGCGGGAGATGGGGGAAGGGATGGAAATTTATAGATTTATCTTTGTTTTAGTGATATTTTACAAATTTTTTTTTCTTTTTTTTATTTCACTGTCGTAGAAATGTTTAATTAAGGAAAAAAAAAACTTAAACACCATCCGCTGAATCATCACTATTAGGAACCCGGATGTGGTGCCATGGTCTCATTCCGAGATAGAAGCAAGAGGGGCTTGCACTACCCCCTCCCCCCCCCCTCTGCTGACATAGATTCATGGGAAGCAGAGATAAGGGGGCGGGAAGAGGGTCCTCGGTGCCTGTGATGCATATTGTAACACACACACACACACACACACACACACACACACACACACACACACACACACACACACACACACACACAGTGTGTATGTATAATACACACATACATTCATACACACACGTGAATCCATATAAAATAATGTTTGTCGAAAAGGGAGTGGAATATCAGAGAGAGAGAGAGAGAGAGAGAGAGAGAGAGAGAGAGAGAGAGAGAGAGAGAGAGAGAGAGAGAGAGAGAGAGAGAGAGAGAGAGAGAGAGAGAGAGAGAGAGAGAGAGAGAAGGGTGAAATCCACATCTCTAGAACAGAATAAATAAACATACATCTCTCAACACCAAATCTGGCCACACATCATGCCACATCCAAGGCAACATTAACGACCATTCCTCTTTTCCTCTGTCACACAAGGAAATCTCAGCTGACACTTTCCCCGCCCTCCTCATTGCACTACTTACGCAAACAGCCAAACGACCAGTTAGGGCCACACGCACTAGTTCTCTCTCTCTCTCTCGTACTTTCACTTCTGCAGCAGTTCTTTTTTTTTCTTTTTTTTCTTCTTCGCTTTTTTATCATAAGTAATCAGAAATCCGTCAACCGTATAATCTGTCGTCTGCGGATTGATATGTAATGTCTTGGAGGACGGTTCAATTCGTTCTATTTCTTGGTTAACATTTATTATATGATTTTCTGGCTCTTATTCAGAAGTAATACATTACTTTCAGATAATTTATTTTTTATTTCCTGTTTTAAGAGAAATGCATTTTCTGTGCAATGACGTAATATGTTTTATAACCTTCATCATTGCTCTTTCACCGCTACCAATAACCCATTGTTTGTTCGTCTTTGCAAAAGATGGCTTGATTACGAGACACAACAGACCCTCGGCCAGAATAAAGCAAAGGAGAGGAGATAATTAACCTTCGACTTAGCAGATACGTCAGTAATTGGGCAACCCTTTCTCCGTGTAGCTGAAAGGCTGCTCTGCAAATCAATAACCGTCCTTGTTTACACTAAAACGGGTGCAAAACAACAAGGAAATATGAACCATCACTGGTTATCTACATCACCTACAATCACCTGGTCAATATAGTGTACGATAATGTAAGCATAAGCTACTCTACATCTGATCTGCATTCCATTTTGGCTTCGGAATGGTCAATGTATTTAGATGCTGACCGTCAGAATGCATACATTCTTTAGCCCTTGAGGTACAGGATGCATATGATAAATACTGATATTAAATGAATATGGAACAGCTGAGGAAAATAGCCATTCGTTCTCTAGAGGGCTAAACGGGAAGAGAATTATCCAAATCCAAAATTTTATCGACAGTGACAAAATGCAAAAATCTCAGACACATTTGAATTACCAACATACAATTTTTTTTTTAGAAACTAGAAAGACAAAATACGTTTTAGGCTCCACTAAAAATGAAAACATTACCCTTGACGACACATGAAATAATGATGGAACACCCATAGTATGCAACAGTCCGCATAAAAAAATAAAAAAAATAGAAGAGTCGCTGTCACCACTACCCCCCCCCCACCCAGCCCCTAGCCCCCCTACCCCCGTCTTTGGTGAACATGCGAAGTTTACAGCTCACGTGTGATTTAATTCCCCCGAGATAAAGCTTCCTGTGATTCAGTTCTCCGAGATAAAACCTGATAAAATCGCACATCTAAGCTCCGCTCTGAAAACGCTGCACCAAAGGCATTCTCTCTGTTTACAAAGGCCAGATAATGTCAACGTTAAAATGCCTCTCCTTTGCCCTGAGGAATACTGCAAAGACACACCTTTGACTTTAAGCGTTAGCGTTTTTAGTCTATTTCTGCGAGAGAGAGAGAGAGAGAGAGAGAGAGAGAGAGAGAGAGAGAGAGAGAGAGAGAGAGAGAGAGAGAGAGAGAGAGAGAGAGAGAGAGAGAGAGAGAGAGAGAGAGAGAGAGAGAGAGAGAGAGAGAGAGAGAGAGAGAGAGAGAGAGAGAGAGAGAGAGAGAGAGAGAGAGAGAGAGAGAGAGAGAAGAGAGAGAGAGAGAGAGAGAGAGAGAGAGAGAGAGAGAGAGAGAGAGAGAGAGAGAGAGAGAGAGAGAGACTCAACATAAAAACTAGAAAACGCAAGAGTGAGAAAACACATGTAGAGCGGACTCTCGACAAGTGGTGCACATGGCAATACGCAAAATACTTTTACTCAGCTCCCTCTCGCCTCTCTCTCTCTCTCTCTCTCTCTCTCTCTCTCTCTCTCTCTCTCTCTCTCTCTCTCTCTCTCTCTCTCTCTCTCTCTCTCTCTCTCTCTCTCTCTCTCGACCTGACTGCATATCTGTCAGTTTTTTCTCTTTTACACCTCAATATCTCCTATTCCTTCTCCCCTCCATGTGTAAGTGTGAGTATGAGTGAGCGTGCGTGTACGTGTGAATGTACGCGTTCGTGTACGTGTGCGTATACGTGTACGTGTGTGCGTCCCTTTTCCCATTCTTCCACTCCTTCCCGCCTCCTCTCTCAACACCTAAAAAGAACAAGAATATTTTGCCTCGGCGTATGAAATTCAACATCTTGCAGTCTCGCCGCTACGTCTGAGAGGAAAGGAATCTTATTACATTAATTTTCTCACCCCCCCTCCCCCCTCGTTGGTACTGGTACCCCCCCCCCCGGCCCGTCTCTCCCTCCCCTAAGGAGTATGAGAGAGGGAGGGAGTGGGGGAGAGGAGAGAGAGAGTGAAGAGAGGGAGAGGAGGGAGGGAGAGCGAGAGGAAAGGGGGAAAGGAGGAAGGATGAGAGGAAGGAGAAAGAGATATACAGAGACAAAAACATACATAAAACGACAAACACAGATACGTAGACAAAGAGAGAGAGAGAGAGAGAGAGATAGATAGATAGAGAGAGAGAGAGAGAGAGAGAGAGAGAGAGAGAAACTACATCTGTACACATTCGTATTTCTTCTGCCTTGACAATCTAGTTTGTCAGTGTTGCCATAACTCATAAAACTCGCCATTAAAGTTTACCAGGCAAAGAAAAAAGACAAAAAAGACAAAAAAGAAAAATGTCGCGGAGAAAAGTTACGAAGCCGGAAGGAGCGGCAGACATAAAAAGACAAAAAAGAAAAGTAAAAAAAAAAAAAAAAGTAAAAAGAAAACCATGATTTATTTACTTATTCGTTCATTTCTTTCTTATGATTTATGTATATCTTCGTGCGCAAAACATAGATATAAATCAAGAAAATCATGAGCCATCTATCTATCAATTCATTTCTTTTGATCTGTATATTTTTCGCGTGTAAAACATAAACCAAAACCAAATAAAATTAATATCTATCTTTCATCAATTAATCAATCTTCCAGAATAAAACACAAGTAAATAAGATATGAAATGAACACAATCAAATCCTTTTATTTTTACCAATTTTTCATTCATAACTAAAAAAAAAAAAAAAATCTTCAATTTAAACCATAAAAAACAAAGAAAAAAACAATACATACTTTTCCTTATTCACTTCTCATATATACATTTTTTTCATTTCTTTTCAACTGAAACCATAAAAAATAAAGAAAACCCCAATACATACATTTCCTTATTCACTTTTCATATATACATTTTTTTCCCACGTGTCCCATCCACATGACAACCCTCGACCTAATTCATAAATCTATTTCTTTATTTTTTCAACTCAACAATCAACAAGATTGAAAAGTCAAGTACAAGATACATTAGACGAATTAATGAAGAGCCGATGTATCGTGCAATATCAATTTCCTTTCAGTTGATTGATCGAAATTGAAATCAACGTGCAATTAAAGGCAGCCTGGAAACGGTTGCAATGGCCTGCGTCTGGAAAAAAAGAAAATTTAAAGAAAAGAGAAATAATTGTAAACAAAAATAATGACGAATGAAAATGTTAACAGGAAAGGAAAGAGAGAGTAAGAATGAGATTTAAAAAAAAATGAGATGATGAGAGAGTAAGTATGAGATTTAAAAAAAAAAATGAGATGATGATGATGATGATGGTGACGATAATGATGAAAACGAAGACGAAGACGGTGGTGATGATGACGAAGATGACAATGATGATGATGATGATAACGATGATGAATGATGATGAGATGATGATGATGATGATGATGATGATGATGATGATGATGACGATGATGATGATGAAAGATGATGATAATAACGATGAGATGATAACGATGACGATGATGATGATGACGATGCGACGACGACGATGATGACGATGACGATGACATGAAGACGACGACGATAGTCATAATAAGAGCGAGTGCAGCTGCGACGAGGCAAGTCCCTCGTACTTTTAAGGAGACGAAATCCATCCGAAGACGCTATGGCTGTTCAGATCACCGGATCCTGTCACTTCAAAGAGTCCGAGAGGTGGAGTGGGAGGGGCTTCGGGGACGGGGGGGGGGGAGGGGAGGGAGGGGTGGGAGGGTCACGAAATCATCTCCCTCGCTGCTTTGATCATCGGGACGGATTCTGCAGGATGCTGGGGCACACACATACAGATAACACATAGACACAACACACACACACACACACACACCACACACACACACACACGCACTCACACACACACACACACACACACACACACACAACACACACACACACTCACACACACACGGAAACATGCACACACACATACACAAACGCACACACACACACACACACACACACACAAGCACACGCACACAGAAACATACATACATAAATACACATATACAAATATACAGACACACACACACATCACCATACTTATATGATTATGAAACTAACGAAGCAGACCACACATACATAACATCAGAAATAACAACAAAAACTCCAACAAAGTTAATGCTCTCACCGCCATCACTTTAGCTACGTCTCTCCTTCGAGAAAAGTACCGAGTTGTGAAGACTTTTTTCACTCTTTCTCTTCCGCTTTGCCTCTCACTCTCTTTGCTTGTCTGTCAGTCTGTGTGTCTGTGTGATTTATTTGTCTGTCGTTATCTGTCTCAGTTTCTGTCTCTGTCTCTCTCCATCCCTTCCTCTCTCTCCCTCAATCTACCCCCGCTCTCTCCTATCCCCTTCTCTAACATTCTTTTCCTTTCCCTCTTTTCGTCCCTCCCTCCCTCCCTTCCTTTGTCCTCTCTCTTCTCTCCATTCCTCTCTCTCTCTCTCTCCCCTTCTCTCCCCCTCCCTCCCCTCCTCTCCCTCCCTCCCCCTCCCCTTCCCTTCCTCCTCCCTCCCTCCCCCCCCTCCCCTCTCTCTCTCTCTCCCTCTCTCTGTGCTCACTTCGCTGTGTCAACACCATCAGCCAAACTTCTTTTTCCACGAAAGGAGAGACGAAGAAAAGAAGGGACGGTGGGGTGGAGGAGGAGAGGAGGAGGAGGAGGAGGAGGAGGAGGAGGAGGAGGAGGAGGAGGAGGAGGAGGAGGAGGAGGAGGAAGAAGGAGAAGAGAGAGAAGAAGAAGAAGAAGAAGAAGAAGAAGAAGAAGAAAGAAGAAGAAGAAGAAGAAGAAGAAGAAGAAGAAGAAGAAGAAGAAGAAGAAGATGAAGAAGAAGAAGAAGAAGAAGAAGAAGAAGAGGATGAGAAGGATGAGGAGGAGTAGAAAGAGAAAATGGGAGAAGAGGAAGAGGAAATGAAAGGAATAAAGATATGAAAAAAAGAAGGAGAAGAGAGAATGGAATGGAAGGGAAGAGGAAGACAAAGAAAAAAAATAAACAGAAAAAGAAAACAAGCAGATGAAAAAACAGAATAAGAGGCGAAGAAGAGGCAAGGAAAAACGAATAAAGCGAGAGAAAGGAGGGGAAAGGGAGGGATAGAGGGGAAAATGGAACCTCTTCCCAGATGCTTTTTCCTCTGCTTGAAGGATCTTTATGGTTAACCAAACACTTGCATCGGCGGAAGGATGTGTGCTCTTGCTGTGGGCGGGGAGAAAGGTGTTCTCGCGCGCTCTCCTTCTCTGTGGGCGTGCGGGGCGGTCGCTCGCTCTCTTTCTCTATTCCTCTTTCTTCTTCTTTCTTTCTCTTTCTCTCTCTTTTTTTCTTTGTCTCTCCTCTCTCTCTCTTTGTCTTTCTCTCTCTCTTCTTTCTTTCTTTTTCTTTCTTTCTCTTCTCTTTCTTCCTTTCTCTCTCTCTCTCTCACGCACACACACAACACATATATTCTCTCTTTCTGTGTGTGTGTGTGTGTAGAGAGAGAAGGAGAGAGAGAGAGAGAGAGAGAGAGAGAGAGAGAGAGAGAGAGAGAGAGAGAGAGAGAGAAGAGAGAGACGAAGAGAGAGAGAGAGAGAGAGAGAGAGAGAGAGAGAGAGAGAGAGAAGAGAGAGAGAGAGACTGAGGACTGAGTAAAATATTTGCGTATTGCGTCGTTCGCTCGCCTCGAGAGTCCGTTCAGCCTGTGTTCCGTCCTTCTCATTTTTATCGCTTCTTATTCCTCTCTTCTTTTTGTTCCTTTGGACATTTATTTTGTCTCTTTGTCTCCCCTTCCTTTTCTTCCTGAGTTCCTTCTTTTCTTCTCTTTCTCCCCGTCTCCCTCCGTCCTTCCTATTCCCTCCTTTTCTCTCTCTTCCTGTTCTTCCATTACACCCCTCATAATAACAATAAGAATAAGAATAATAACGATAACAACAACAACAATAGTAATGATGATAATGATAGTAGTACTGCAGTATAAGTAGTAGAAGCAGTAATAATAATAATAATAATAATAATAATAATAATAATAATAATAATAATACAACAATAAGAACAATAAGAACACTTAATAATAAAAAGAAGAACAATAATAAACTTATTAACAATAATAATAATAATAATAATAACACTATTCTGATATCATTGTCAACATCAGAATCGCTATCATGATCATTAAAACGATGAAAGACGACTCCCACGCCATAAAAGAGTGCTGACATTTCGACTAAAAGCTTTATAAATAACGTTTTAACTTCGTCCCTTGACTTTTCCCTTTATATTATTTTTTTCCTGGTTAATTATCCTCAAAACTGTCATAACTTTTACCATCAGCATTATCATAATAATTATAAAAACTATAATTCTTGTTCAGAATAACACTAATGTCATCAAAACCTTACTTTAAAAAATAAATAAATAAACAAAGGGACAAAGAAGGAGGAACTAAGACAGAGGGAAAAAAACAAAGTATGAAAAGAGAAAGAATGAGAAAAAAGAGTAAACAAAGAACAACAAAGACTTAGAAGGCAAAAAAGAGGGGGAAACCACAGACAAATACACAATACCAACACATCCTCCCTAAAAAATACAAAAAAAAAAAAAAAAAACACAAAACAAAACAAGGTGACGACTCACATGTAACTGCCACGAGGGAGTTATCCTATTCTTTTTTTTTCTCTCTCTCTCTTTTTTTTTTTATTCCTCACTCGCCTGGGCCTCACCTGAAACAAAGAGAACATCGCTGTTAGAACTTTTTTTTTCCTCGTGGGAGAGTTTCAGGACAACTTTTCATATTTTTTCGCCCATTTTTGCCCCTCTGGAGGTGGATATCGAGGGTTGGGGGGGGGAGGAGGGGGAAGGGGAGAAGTTGCAAGGTGGAAGGGGAGGGAGGGGTAAGGTAGGGGAAGGGGGAAGGGGAAGGGGGAGGGGAAGGGGAAGGGGAAGGGGGGAGAGGTTATGTTGTCATGCAAGGTGGGTCCTTTTTTCGATTTCATTTTCTTTTTATATCAAAAGGATGTAAGAATAACCGTTAGACTATATCTAAATAATAATAATAATACCAAAATACAATAATGCTTACAATGTTAAGTAATGATGATGATGGTGATGATGACGATGTAAATAATGATGACGATGACGACGAAGACGAAAATGAGGTTGACGATGACGATGAAGACGAAAATGATGATGACAATGAAGACAAAAATGAGGATGAAGATGACAATGAAGACGAAAATGATGACAAAGAAAACGAAAATGAGGATGACGATGACGATCATGATGACGATCGCAATAGCATAAACATGAGAAAGATGTCCGCATATTTCCGATATATTCCCCGCCATCCTTCGGCGATAGTGCCTCTCCTTGTATACAAAAGAGGATCAAACATATCCCATAAAATCCAGAGCATCCTTCACCCATGAGGTTTCTCGGTAAGACATGGCAAAAGAAGGGAAAGGAGGAGGCAGAAGGAGAAAAGAAAATACGCGAGAGAAATAACAGAATAGGGAAGAAGGAAGAAGAAAAAGGGAGAAGGAAGACGAAAAATGGATGAGGCTTCTCGGTAAGACATGGCAAAAGAAGGGAAAGGCGAGGCAGAAGGAGAAAGAAAATACGCGAGAGAAATAACAGAAAGGGAAGAAAGGAAGAAGAAAAGGGAGAAGGAAAGACGAAAAATGGATGAGGCTTCTCGGTAAGAACATGGCAAAGAGGGAAAGGCAGAGGCAGAAGGAGAAGAAAGAAATACGCGAAAGAGAAATGACAGAATAGGGAAGAAAGGAAGAAGAAAAAGGGAGAAGGAAAGACGAAAAATGGATGAGGCTTCTCGGTAAGACATGAAAAGAAGGGAAAGGCAGAGGCAGAAGGAGATAGAAAGAAAATACGCGAAAGAGATGACAGAATAGGGAAGAAATGAAGAAGAAAAAAGGGAGAAGGAAAGACGAAAAATGGATGAGGCTTCTCGGTAAGACATGGCAAAAGAAGGGAAAGGCAGAGGCAGAAGGAGAAAGAAAGAAAATACGCGAAAGAGAAATGACAGAATAGGGAAGAAGGGAAGATGAAAAAGGGAGAAGGAAAGACGAAAAATGGAAGATGAGGTTTCTCGGTAAGACATGGCAAAGAAGGGAAAGGCAGACGCAGAAGGAGAAAAGAAAATACGCGAGAGAAAAACAGAAAAGGGAAGATGAAAAAGGGAGAAGGAAAGACGAAAAATGGATGAGGCTTCTCGGTAAGACACGCCAAAGGACGGGAAAGGAGGAGGCAAAAGAAGAAAGAAAGAAAATACGCGAAAGAGAAATAACAGAAAAGGGAAAAAGAAAAACGGAAAAGGGAAGGATGAAATAAGAAAAAGGGAAGAGGGAAAGAAGAAAAAGGGAAAAGGGAAGAGGGAAAGAAGGAAAGTGGAAAAGGGAAGAGGGAAAGAAGGAAAGTGGAAAAGGGAAGGATGAAAGTAGAAAAAGGGAGAAGGGAAGACGAAAAATGGAAGATGAGGCTTCTTGGTAAGACACGCCAAAGGATGGGAAAGGCGGAGGCAAAAGAAGAAAGAAAGAAAATACGCGAGAGAAATATCAGAAAAGGGAAGAAGGGAAGAAAAAAATGGAAAAGGGAAGGATGAAAGAAGATAAAAGGGAAAGGAAAGAAGAAAGATGGAAGAAAGAAGAAAGAAGGAAAGGAAAAAGGGAAAAGGGAGAAAGGAAAGAAGAAAAAGGGAAAAGGGAAGAAAGGAAAGAAGAAAAGGGGAAAAGGGAACACGAAAAATGGAAGATGAGGCTTCTCGGGAAGACACACCAAAAGAAGGAAGGAAGAGGAAAGAGAAGAAAGAGATAAGGAAGAAAAATGAAGGGAAGAAGAAAAATAACGAAAAAAGGGAGGGATGAATGAAAAAAGAAAATAGAGAAGGGAAAAGAAAAAAAGAAGGAAAAAGAAGAAGAAAAAAATGAGAAAGAAAAAAAGAGAGAAAGAGAAAAAAATGATGAAAGATCCCCAAAAAAAACCCGAACCCATAAAATGTCGAAAATTTAGCCGGCTACTTTCCCCCCACAATAGATATTCAAGTTCCGAAAGAGAGTGGGCGAAGGCGCGTAATCTTCCGCTGTGTGCAGGACACGACCCCCACTCCTCCCCCGGGACGCCTTGGCTGGAATCCTGGAAGAAATACGCAGTTTCTGGAAGGCGTTGCGAGTTCCTGGAAGTCTCCGGGGGGTTCCTGCGAGGGTCCAGAAGGTCCGCGGAAGGCTCGAGTTGCACTGGATGTTGCACTTCTTGTCGAAAGGGACTCGGGCGCTCGCGTTACGTCGGCTCGCACGGCTGCTGACACCTCGCGCCGAGCAGGGCAACGATGCAGATATCTTTTTTGATCTTGTTGGCTCGGAAAATGGTTTAGAGATCGAAATATTTACACACACACACACACACACACACACACACACACACACACACACACACACACACACGCACCACACACACACACAAAAACCAAAAATACAAACAAACACACACAGAGCAAGAGAAAACAAAAAAGAGAAAGAGAGAAAAAAGAAAATAAAAGTATACAAAAAAAGCAGAGAAAGAGAAGGGAGAAAGACCAATAAACAGACAGAGACCGAGAACGAGACCCTTTAGCCCTGCGGTCTCTCACGGCACGCTCACACACACACACACACATACATATCTATCTATCTATATGTTGAATAGGAAATCGTGACCCTCTTTCCAGGACTCTCTGATATTTCGGATGTATTTCACAAAGAAAAATCGCGGTCCGTTCCGACTGGGTCACGATATTTATTCTCTTTTATGCTTTGTGGACACAGGGATTTTGTTAAGAAACCCTATACGTCAGGTCAATGTAAATATCTTTCCCCATTTCATTTTTTTGTTTGTAAGTGATCAAATCCGCTCCACGCCAAATAGGCAGAAGGGAAAGGGAGAGAGAGAGAAAAAAAAAAGTTGGACAATAGGAATGATAACGAGAATATCAAAGCCTTAAAGAAAGAAAGAAAGAAAAAAAAAACAAAGAGAAAGTACAGCGTCCCGCACGCAACCCCCCCCCCTCAAAAAAAGAGAGATAAAAAGAAAAGAAAAAAATCGCGTGCGTGTATCACGAACTGTGTCGACTTCCGTTTCAGATCCGGGACTTCACACCTTCCGCGGATGTGAACTAAAGCCGTTGCTACAACCCATGCGTCGCGAATCATCATCATCTGCATCGCCGCCAATCCGAGGAATCACAGGGGGAATCTGCTCGTCATCCCCGCGAGGCCACTCATCAGACGTGAGTGATGATTCTGAAGTGATGAATTCCCTTATCGCAGTCGCCAGGGAGAGAAGCAGCGCCGCCAGACTCCGCCTAACTGTGCGCGCCATTATGGTCGGCGTCGCTCGTTCACATCTTTCATCGGACGGTGAGCGAGATACTGTAAAGTACTCTAGATGATTTATCGTTCGTGCCTTCCGGAATTGCTTTATTCAAATGCGGTTGTACTTTCTAATTACTAGGAAAGTGTGTCAAGGAAGTGATTAATAAAACCTACACCAGCTCTTGTGACGGAACGCTCTCACTCGAGTGTATTTAACCATTTTTTTTTTCTTGCTTAACTGTCGGTTTTTGTGTTGTCTTTTTCTTTGATCCTTCTCGACTTTTAGTACCTCGGACAAGCGTCTCAAGAATTAAGCCAAGAAAATGTAATTAAAAGTAGCCGAGACCATGACAGCATACACAATTCCACTCAAACCCTTGGAGAGAAAAAGAAGAAGAAAAAACTGAGTGCGAAGGGAGGAGGAAGGGAAAAGATGAAAAAAGAAAGAAAAGAAAAGCGAAAAGTTTTGTACACAGAAGAGAGAGAGAGAGAGAGAGAGAGAGAGAGAGAGAGAGAGAGAGAGAGAGAGAGAGAGAGAGAGAGAGAGAGAGAGAGAGAGAGAGAGAGAGAGAGAGAGAGAGAGAGAGAGAGAGGGAAAGATAAAAAAAGAGAGGGAGGGAGGGAGAAAGAGAGAGAGAGAAAAGAGAGAGAGGGAGGAGGGAGAAAGAGAAGAAAGAAAGAGAGGGAGGGAGAGAGAAAAAAGAAAGGAGGAAGAAAAGAAAAGAACGAGAAAAAAAAAAAACATTTGCTTCGCCACACAAAACCGGCGCTGAGGCCAGCATATCCCTTAGACTAACGCCCAGAGGAGAGATTCCAAACCCTTTGACGGAGTTTTTTTTCTCCTCAGAGGAGTGCCTGGTTCTTTATCTCCTTATAAAAAAAAAAAAACATTGCCTGGCACCCTCACACAGTGCCAAATTATATTATCGACTTTTTCTTCCTTACTAACTTTAAATCCATGATATTTCACTCGGAAAAAGGTGTCCTAGGGTGGGATGAAGGGGGAGGGGGGAGGGGGGGAGGGCTGTCTTGTCTCCAGCTGGTGAAATAATAATAATAAAGACACTAACTGGCATCTTTCCTCTACCACACAGACGCATAAATATTTTTAAGTATATTTCCGAACACGCCTCCACCTCTTGAGAATTAAACGCCCAAGGAAAGGAAATAAAGAAGGACGGAAGGAAGAAGAAAAAAGAGAGAGAAACAAATAAGGAAAAGAGAAAAAAGAGAAGAATAAAGAAGACAAAACAAAGATAGAAAAAGAAAGAGAGCAATAGACAAATAAACAAAAAAAGAAAAAGGAAAAAAGAGAAATTAACAAATAAACAAAGATAGAAAATCAAAGAGAAATAGACAAACAAACAAAGAAAGCAAAGGAAAAAAAGAGAAATAGACAAATAAACAAAAAGAGAAAAAGAAAAGAAAAGAGAATCCAGCCAGAAATCTACGGCCTCCGCCCGCCACATTACTCGGCCGATGACATGTTCCCGACAGAGCAGAGCTGTTTAAGAGCCACGGTGGTAAATTAACGACTAAACTAAATTAACAACCGCTTGCTGAAACATTAGACCGATAATGACGTTCTTATTGCCTACATCTGTTAGAATAATTCATTACGTTTTTTTTCGTTTTTTTCTTGTCTAAATTTATCTTTCCTTTCGTTTTTTTTGTTTTTTTTTTCTTTTCTTTATCTTTCCATTACGTTTTTTCGTTTTTTTCTTTTCTTTTCTTTATCTTTCCATTACGTTTTTTTCGTTGTTTTTTTTCTCTTTAACTTTCACTTGTATCTCCTGTTTGTTTCTTTCTTTTGTATTACTTTTCCCCTTGCAGATTGAATTGAATTAATAATGCTCTTTATTTTACGTCATCCACATCCTTCTTCCAACCACCTGAGCTTATCTCATGGTTTGAGGAAATGAGACATAACAAGATTTTTACTTAATTGTTAAAAAAGAAAAAGAGAGAGAGAGGAAAAAAAAACATGAACTTTCCCTCTGGCTTTTCTGTAAAAGGTTAATTATAATTACAAAGTCGGATCACTTTTGTCTCTGTAAAAAGTAAGGGATGTATGTAGAACAGGTATTTATTCACTCGCGGATGTCTCCTGGCAAAACACGACAAGGAAATCTAGTGCGGGTATCTTCAGAGAAAGAGAAGGAGGGAGGGAGGGAGGGAGGGAAAGAGGGAGGGAAGAGGGAAAGAGGGAGGGGAAGGAGGGAGGGAAGGAGGAGGGAGGAGGAAAGGAGGGAGGGAAGAGGGAGGGAGGGAGGGAGAGAGAGAGAGAGAGAGAGAGAGAGAGAGAGAGAGAGAGAGAGAGAGAGAGAGAGAGGAGAGAGAGAGAGAGAGAGAGAGAGAGAGAGAGAGAGAGAGAAGAGAGAGAGTGACAGAGAAGACAGACAGAAACAAAGAAACAGAGAACAAAAAAAAAAAAAACAAAAAAAAAAACATATGTACCCTCAATACCACTAAAAACAGATACCTCCACATACCGACTACCACCCCTACCCCCCCCCCTCAAAAAAAAAAAAAAAAAAAAAAAAAAAAAAAAAAAAAACACCCGGGTTTTATCTCCAGCGGTATTGACCAGAGAGGCTTGACAGGCGGGACGACCAGACCTCAGCTCCGGTAAAGGCGATGAAACGTTTGTATACCGGGTCGTACCGGGCGGAAGTGGAGAAGGGAGTGGGAGGGGAGGTGGAGGTGGAGGGGGAGGGAGGGGGAGGAGTGTGGAAGGGAGAAGGGAGGGGAGGGGAGGTGGAGGGGAAAGTGGAGAAGGGAGGGATTGGGGAGGTGGAGGGGGAGGAGGGGGAAAAGGAGGGGGAGGGAGTGGGAAGTGGAGAAGGGAAGGGGAGGGGAGTGGGAGGCGGGGAGGGAGGAGGAGGGAGGGAGAAGTGGAGGAGAGGGGACGTGGAGGGGAGGTGGAGGGGGGGGAGGGGGGAACGTGGAGGAAGGGAGGGGGAGAGGTGGAGATGGGGGGAGGGAGGTGGAGAGGGAGGAGGGGGAAGTGGAGATGGGAGGGGGAGGGGCGGTGGAGGGGGAGTGGGGAAGTGGAGAAGGGAGTGGAGGCGAAGTGGAGGGGGAGGAGGGGTGGGGGGGAAGTGAAGGGAGAAATGGAGTGGAGGGAAGTGAGAAGAGCGGGAAGTGGAAGGGTAAGAGAGGAAGGGGAAAGTGGAGGGGTAGGAGTGATGAGAGAAGGTTGAAGGAAGGAAGAGAGGAAAGGGGAGAAGGGGAGGGAGGTGGAAACTGCAAAAGGGAGGGGGAGGGAAGAAGGTATAGAAAATGAGACAAGTGAAAAGGAGGGACGAGAGGAAGGGAAAGAGGAAAGGAAAGGGAGAAGATAGGGGAGGCGAGAAGAAGGAAAAGGAGAGAAATGGAACGTAAAAAGGACAGGGAGAAGAAGGAGAGAAGAGAAAAAGAAAAAGCAAGGAGAAGAGAACGAAAAGATGAGAAAAGATGACAGAACAGAAAGAACCGCAAAAAAGAAACAGAGAAAAAAGAAATCAAAGAAAGGAAAATGAAAGAGAAAAGAGAGGGGGAAAAGAGGGGAAAAGAGGAACCGACCGACCGCCGACACATCCCGCTCCATTTCGTACCTGCCCTGTCCCTTTCATTACGGACGCCTGCTGACCATCTTCTCTATCAATTGTCTCCTGACCTCATTCTGCTGATGGCTGACTGCTGTTTCATATATTCGGGTGTCAAGGTTGGCGTGGCGAAGGGGGAGGATGGGGGGGAGGGGAGGATGGAGGGAGGGGAGGATGAGGGAAGAAGGAGGAGGAGGAGGATGGGGAGGGGGAGGTGGAGAAGGGGGAGGAGGAGGAGGAGAGAGGGGGGAGAGGAGGGAGGAGAGAGGGAGAGGAGGGGAGGGAGAGAGGAGAGAGGGAGAGAGAGGAGAGAGAGAGAGAGAAGAGAAGGAGAGAGAGAGAGAGGAGAGAGAGAGAGAGAAGAGAGAGAGAGAGAGAGAGAGAGAGAGAGAGAGAGAGAGAGAGAGAGAGAGAGAGAGAGAGCGAAAGGATGAACAATGATATCAAGACTAGTAAAAAAGGTATCATTAAGAGCGAAAAAGAGAGTAAAAAGCGCCAGACAATGACCTTAACCGCATCTAAAATCCACGTGAATGGAAAAATACTTTTAGATGAAAGGAAAAGATAAGACACACAGAGAAAAAAAAGGACACATGACCGCCCATCCGCCCACCGGTAGACACGCACGCCCACCAGACTCGTAAATGATAAGTGACCAAAGAGGTTACAAAGACTACATCACAAACCCCGATAAAACCCAAAAACGAAGAAGGAAAGAAAGAGAGGAAGAAGAAGAAGAAGACGAAGACGAAGAAGAGAAGAAGAAGAAAAAGAAGAAGAAGAAGAAAAGAAAAGAGGAAAGAAGAAGAAGAAGAAGAAGAAGAAAGAAGAAAAAAAAAAACTAACTCACAAGCAGGTAACACAAAAGAGTCTAACATGATAACATTCACGTCAACAAGTCGTTATGGTCACGCTGATAAGATTTCGACAGGATAGATACACACATACAGTCCCTAACCCATGTTTTCAAAACGCACACACACACACACACACACACACACACACACACACACACACACACACACACACACACATACACACACACACACACACACACACACACAAATCCTCGGCCCTGGTGTCATTAACATGTGTACATATGGTTCGGGGAAAGATAACCTACATCACAAAGCGGTGTAAATAGATAAGGAAAATAAGTCGGGTTGTTTTCCAGTTCCTTCTTTCTATGGCTGATCATGTCGTTCTCTTTTTCTCTTTGTATCTTTCTCTTTTTCGCCTTCTCTGTCTCTGCCTGTCTCCTTTTTTGACTCCTTTTCTGTCTCTGTCTTTGTCTCTGCCTCTATTTCTCTCTCTCTCTCTCTCTTTTACTGTCTCTGTCTCTCTCCCTCACACTCCTCTCTTTCCCTCTCTCCCTTCCCCTCCCTCCCTCCACACTCTATTTCGCTCTATTTTCTATCTACCTCACTCTCCCTCTCTCCTCTCCTTCTCTCCCTCTCTTTCACCTATTCCTTACTCCCTCTACCTCACCTAATAACTTTAACCATGCAGATGTAAATGAACATGCAAGGATTTTTTTTCCTCGTTGGACACGCCTAAAACTTCACTAATGGGCTCCATTACGCTTACATATAAGCAAATATGTAAATAAGTAAGTAAGTAAGTCAGTACACAAATATATGAAAATTAAAAATCAAAACAAAATCAAAATTAAAAACAGTATATAAAAAACAACTGTCAACGAGCATTAAGCAAATGACATGCTACAGAAAAAAAATGTAAAAAAAAAAAAAAAAAAAAAAAAAAAAAATTGTACGATGACACATGGCGTTCTGTCATCTCGACCTCCCGTCCGCGAGGTCATAGAATGTATCAATTCAAGAGAGAAATTATATTCTCAGCATGACTGAAAGCGAGGAAGAAAGTAAAAAAATATAGAATTGCTTTCATGGTTCTTGATAAAACTGAGAGAGAGAAAAAAAATGCTTCCATAGTTCTTGATATGACTTAAAGAGAGAAAGAGAAAGAGAGAGAAGAGAGAGAGAGAGAGAGAGAGAGAGAGAGAGAGAGAGAGAGAGAGAGAGAGAAGAGAGAGAGAGAGAGAGAGAGAGAGAGAGAGAGAGAGAGAGAGAGATTAAATAAAGAAAGAGGGAGAGAAAGAAGAGACAAAGAAACAAGAAAGAGAGAGAGAGACAAACAGAGAAAATTACTTCCATGATTCTTGCAAGCTTTTCAACCGTCTTAGATGAGCGAGCAGGAAATCTAAGACATTCTAAGATATTAAACAGCTTAATTATTTGCCTGGAACGGAGGGAGTCGCGGGGTCCCAGAGATATGCTCGAGTAAACAAATGTGCTCAATTATGATATTCGGTGAAATTTTAATTAGTCTGAATATTTACGAAGTATAGCTATTGTGTATTTTTTTTTAATTATTTATACTTGACAGTGTTTGTTTCTCTCTTTCTCTATCTCTATATCTTCCCTCTCTCTCGCTCTCTTCTTTCTTCCTCTCTCTCTCTTTCTTCCTCTCTCTCTCTTTTTCTTTTTTTCTCTCGTTTTTTCTCCATGTTAACATTCTCAGGCGCCAGAATATAAAATATTGATGTTAGAAACTCACAGCCCGCCATAACACACACATGATAAACCCCTTGTAAACTCCCCTCCCCCATACCCTACCCCCTGTAAACACCCTTCCCCTTTAACCCCTCTCCAGTACCCCCTCCCCCTTTACGCCATATCCACCACCTCTTCCCCTTGCTGTTTATGATTTCCCCTCCTCTTTACCCCCTCTTTCCTCCCGTCAAGCGCTCCTTGGAGAAGGAGGATGGAGGAGTGAGGAGGAGAGGAGAGAAAGAGAAAGAAGGGAGGAGGGAGGAAGGAGGGGAGAGAAAGAGAGAGGAGGGAGGAAAAGGGGGAGAGAAAGAGAGAGAAGGGAGAAGGGAGGAAGGAGAGAAGGAGGAGGGAGGAGGAGGAAGGAGAGGAATGAGGAAGAGGAGGAAGGAGGAGGAGGAGAGAGAGAGGAGGATCAAGAGGATTAGAAAAAGAAGAAAGCGTAAAATAGACAGGGAAGGGGGAGAATGGACTGGAAAATAGGAAGTAGGAAGAATAATAGGAGAATAGAGGGAGGAGTAAAAGACAGATAAAACAGGAAAGGGAACAGAAGAGCCACGAGAACAAGCGAACAAGGGGCGTGAAAATGGTGCAATTACCGACGTATGGCAATGATTTCCGGGCAGTCGAATGGCAGTCATGATCCGTCTCACTCGCCTAGGAATTGCGTCCCAGTGAGAGAATCTCTCTCGCTGTTTCTCTTCTCCTTTGTTTATTTAGTGTTATCCCTCGTCTTTCCAGTTGCTGTTTACACGTCATATCATCCACTTTTTTTTTCATTTTTTTTTAACCATTTCTATTTTTTTTCTCTCGATCGCTTTCTTACTTCTTGCTTAAAATATTCTAATTAATTATGTCCATCTGTTGTTTACACGACATATCATCCACATATATTTTTTTTTACTGTTTCGAAATATTTTCTTTCTCGAACGCTTTCTCCCTCTTGCATTTAAAAATATATATTAATTAATTACATGTTTCCTTTCCATCACGTTCTTAATCATATCCAGCATCATTTCCACAGACTTGCAACGGCTTCGGTCACGTCTTTTTGTACTTTCCCTTCATCTCCCTTGATCATTCTTTCTGGCTGATACGATCTATATTTTCAATTTTATTGCGCTGTTCATTAGTTTTCACTTTTTCTCTCTCTCTCAAATTCACATTTTCTTTAGGCTATCTCATTATTTTTCTCTTTCTCGAAGTTAACTCTTCTTATGTCTGTTTCTTCATTTCACTTGGTCTTTGGTGCTGTTTCTGTTTAGTTCTGTCTGTCTGTTTGACTCTCTCTCTCGTACCCCTACACTCTCTCTGTCTATCTCTGTCTCTTCTACATCCCCCCACCTCTCTCTCTCTTACCCCCACACTCTCTCTGTCTGTCTGTCTCCCTCCCCCCCCTCTCTCTCTCTTCCTACCTCCCTCTCCTCCCCTCTTCCCTCCCTCCCCCTTTTCTCTCTCATCCTCCCTCTCTCCCTCTCTCTCTTTCTACCTCTCCCTCCCCTCCCTCTCTCTCTCTCTCTCTCTCTCTCTCTCTCTCTCTCTCTCTCTCTCTCTCTCTCTCTCTCTCTCTCTCTCTCTCTCTCTCTCTCTCTCTCTCTCTCTCTCTCTCTCCCCTTCCCTGCTTCCCCCACTTCGTTACGATATCCCTCTTCAAACCAGCAGTGTTTACCTGTTCCTCCGCCGATTACCCGACCTTTGTGAAGCTTTGGTCTACCTGGTTGTTTACTCGAGTGTTTTGTTTACATGTTCTCATGCTAGCTCGAGTGTTTTGTTTACATATTTGCATGTTTGTAAGACGCAAACACTCCATCACCTCATACGCACTATGAGTTTCTTGTCTATTTTGCGTTCCCTCGCGGAGTTTGCAGCCGTATCTTTAAAACGGGGAGTCGAGTCCTTGGCAATCACTGACCTAGATTGTATTCAAATAAATGAATAGTTTGATTAATTTAACGCTCTCTTGGCTCTTGAACGAAATGAAGGTTTCCTTTGTTTAAAGAATTCTCTCTCTCTCCTCTCTCTCTTTCCGAGTACGTTTGTTTGGCTGTCTGCTTTCTTTGTCTGTCTCGATCTCTCTATTTCTTCACGTGTAACGTATATTTTAATTCATTTGAAAACTTGTCAGTCTGCCTCTGTCTCTTACTCTCCTTCTTTCCCCTTTTCATTCTTTGTTTCTCTGCTTCTTCCCCTTTCTCTCTCTCTCTCCATCCCTCCTCCTTTCTCTCTCATTTCCCTATCCCTCTCTCTTCTCTTCCTCTCTCGCATCTTCGCTTCTTCTCTACTTTCCCCTTCTCTCTTTCACACCTTTCCCTCTCTCCTCACCTGCCTTCCCTCTCTCCGTCTCCATTCCACTCCCACTTGCCCTGATGCCTTCGTGTCTGCGCGCGCGAGTAATCGAAAGACGAGACGAGACCCCAGCAGGCCGCAATCACAGCCATGTTCTGCTTCCCGATGCACTGCGGGAATTCATTACCGCCGCTGTCTTTGGAGTAATTACAAGCACTCAGATTTCGCCGCAGACAATCACAGATGCGCCGCCAATCACTCCCCGCGCGGCGCTACCCGTACTAACCCCCGCCATCCGCCCCGAGTGTCTAGAACGTATTCAAACTCTCGTGACTCGCGGCCGCAAGCCCATTCGTTCCCATCCACGACCCTTCCTTCCCATCCCTCGCCTTCTCTCTCTCTTACCCTTTTTTCCTCTTCTCTCTTCTCTCTCAATACTCAAGAGATTCATAAATAACTCCATCAGGAAGTAGACTGAAGAGGGGACTAAAGAGCGGGGATTTTTATACAGTCGTTAACTGCGGATTCAGCCATTTAACGAGCCGACGCAGCTGCCCGGGCGCCATTGACGACACCGCTACGGGAAGGAAGGTATGGCGGCGGCGACTCGGGTTTATATCTCGCGCTTTCCCGCCCGGCGATGAGGACAATCGGGGCGGCGCTTTCCTTGCCTTTTCTTTGCTCGACACAACGACACGATGCGATAAAAGAAGAAGGAGAGGATGAGGAAGAAGAGAAGAGGAAGGGAAGGGGAGGGGGAGGAGTAGGAGGAAGGGAGGGGGGAAGGAAGAGGTGGAGGTGGAGGAGGAGGGGGAGGAGGAGATGGGAAAGGGAAAGGGAAGGGGAGGGGGAGGAGGAGGAGATGAGAATAATAATAATATAATAATAAGGATAAGAATGGTGAGAAGGAAAATGAGAAGAAGGGAAAAAAAGGCAAAAGAAAAAAAACAATAACAACACGAAAAAAAAAAACCAAAAAAGAGAAAACCCCTTCTTCCCCCCCCCCCTCCCAACCACCCCCCCCCCTCCCCAACCTACCTACGGATGCTGCACCGACGCCAGGTCAACCCTCCCTCTCGCGTCTCCTCCTCCCCCCCCACCCTACCACCCACCCTACCCCCCACTCTCTCTCTCTCTCTGGGCGCTTTTAGCAACGGCTGATAAAATTCAATAATAAACTCCGCATAAAATCAAACGGCGTGACTTTATAGCGCGACGCCCGCACCCTCGGCTTCCGCGCCCCACGACAAAGCGGCATGATGACGTCACACTTTATGGGGCGATAAAAGTAGACAAAAGACGAACGGAAGGATTCTCATTCGATTTGATCAGCTGGTTAATGGGGGGAGGAGGAGGGGGAAGGGGAAGGGGGTAGGGGGGATGGGAATAGGGGGAAGGAAGGGAGAAGGGGAAGGGATAGGGGGAAGGGGGAAAAGGGGAGGGGGAAGGGAAGGGGAGGAAAGAAGGGGGGAGAAGGGAAGGGAGAGGAAGGGGGGAAGGGGAGGAAGGGGAAGGGAAGGGGGGGGGGAAAGGGGAAGGGGAGAGGGAAGGGGAAGGAAAGAGGGAGGGAAAGGGGAAGGGGGAAGGGAAAGGGTAGAGGAAGGAAGAAGGAAAGAGGAACGAAAAGCAAGGGAGAAGATATGACAATGAAAAAAACAAATCAGTGTCACTAACCCAACAGCACCATCCCCCTCCCCCCCCCCCCCATCCATCCTCGGTATCCGGCCAGATAACCGCTCTTCCGCGGGTGACATCGCGGTTAACGATTACGGGATTCTGTGTGATTCTCCGGGTGACGTCAGCGTGCCTTCGTCGCCGGAGAACTGACCGGATAAGGGACAATTATCGATGGCGACCGTTCGCTTTTAACGGTTATGCGGAATCACTTTTCGTTATAGAAATTACGATTTAAAATCCCGATTCAGAGAACGTAACAAGCGGGAACGGAGGCTCGTCTCGATTACAACGCGGCGAGGTGACGCAATCTAGAAAAAAATATATCTTTACACACACACATAAGTAACTTTGTATTTCTAAGTTCGAATATATATATATATATATATATATATACATATGTATCCACACACACACACACACACATGAAGTGTGTGTGTGTGTGTGTCCGGGTGTGTGTGTGTCCACATATGTAGCTTAGTATTTCTAAATTCGAATATTTCCTCACGATTTATATATATATACATTTTTTAGTTTTTTTTTTCTCATATCAAAGTTCTGTTATCTTTACCAGCTTATTTATACATACATATATATATATATATATATATATATATATATATATATATATATATATATATATATATATATATGTGTGTGTGTGTGTGTGTGTGTGTGTGTGTATATATATATATATATATATATATTATATATTATATATATATATATATATATATATATATATATATATATACCCCGTTTACAGCGTTCCTGCCATTAAATGATACGAAAGAAATACCCCCCACTATTTTCGTCCACTTGAGGCCCAGAATCTCCCGAGATGAAATGAAAAAGTGAGAGAGACGAGAAGGAACGTTTAAAAGAGTTTGCTTGGGGAACGAACGGCGAAGAAAATGTTAAGTAAAGAAGAGAAGTGAAGATTAAGAACAGGTGCAGAAAGCGATAAGATTCTTTAACCCATTAACCCCAATATCCCAAGCCATAAACCACTTAAAAGACGAGAGAAAAAACACGAAGGAAAAAAAAACTTGAGCCGCGAAGACCTAACGCATACGCAAGAGGACGCGAGATACACCGGAAGCTCTGGGGCACCTTAGGAGGTCAAAGGTCGTCGTGAGGCCCCCGCCGCAGGTCACCCAGTCACCGCCAGGCATGCGACCTCCCACATGCCTGGATAATAGACTGGATAATAGACCCGACACTCCGTAGCAGTTACCTGGGAACGGAAGGGAACGCGGGGTCTCCCTTCTGCAAGTACTCCTGAGGGTGGTTCTAGGGTTTTATGCGGCGCTGTTGGGACGAGCGACTTAGCACTGCAATGGGAGAGTGAGGGGGGGAGGGGGGGGGGAGGGGTGTGGCTGGCATTATGGTGGTCGTTAGTGTTGTTATGGGTCTACTAATTACCCCTAGAGCTAGATGGGGAGGAGTCACTGGTTGTAGGGTTGTAGACTATGTGTCATTAGGTACTACATGGGCCTTGCTTAAGTGTAAAGGGACTTTGTACTGTGATGTCTATTGATCTTGTATTTCACTATTTCGCGATATCTATTCTTTCTTTTCTCTTCTCTCTCTCTCTCTTTCGTGTTCCTATATTTTTTACCTTCATGCGTGTTTCTATATTTACTTTCAACAGACCTTTATACTCTTTATTCTTTTTCTCTTCTCACTTCTCTTTTTCTCTCTCTCTTTACTTTTTGGGTTTGTCAATTTTACGCGTCGATTCTCCGAGATATATTGCATTCTGTACTTGATGATATCGTTTATAGACAGTTACACAGCATAAAACGCGCAATACATTCCTCAGCAAAACCAAAAATGGAAATTTACTGCCGCTGTCATGAAAAAAAATCCGAGCCAGCCATGCATGTTAAAAAACAATTTACAAATCCCGTTTACACTCATGACAAAATTGCTCTCTCGCAATCTCCGTTCTTTGTGTCTGGGTGTATCGCTGTCTGTCTGACGCTTGGCTGTCTGTTTGTTGGTGTAGATCGTTGGATGGTTGTTTGTCTTCTCTTTCTTTGTGTGTCTGTCTGTCTATCTGTTTGTGCCCCCCCTCCCTCCCTCTCTTTCTCTCTCTCTCTCTCTCTCTGTCCTCTATTATGTCTTTATCTCCC
>NW_020869194.1:616511-621113 GCF_003789085.1 Penaeus vannamei
AAGAAAAGAGAGAAACAAACCGACAAAAAAGAAAGACAAAAAAAAAAAGACGCAACAAGAGAGAGACCAACGCGAGGCCGGCGAGGGCGATCGCAACGCCACGACCGACCTTGCGACGACCGAGCGAGCGAGGGAAAGCCTTGGCCGCGGGAACGCATTCTTGTGTCGCTGGCGTCGGGAAAGCGCGCGTTGAGGGAACTTCCCCTCTATCCCTCTCTCTTTTATTGTCTATCTCTATTCTTATTTCTTGTCTGTCTATCTCTTTCTTATTTCTTGTCTCTCTTTTTATTTCTTGTCTATCTCTTTCTAATTCTTGTCTCTCTTTCTTATTCCTTCTCTCTTTCTTATTTCTTGTCTCTCTTTCTTATTTCCTGTCTATCTCTTTCTTGTTTTTTGTCTCTCTTTCTTATTTCTTATCTACCTCTCTTATTTCTTATCTATCTATTTCTTTTCTTTTCTCTCTTCTTATCTCTTTCTTATTCTTATAAATTAATCTCTCTCTTTTCTTGTCTATCTATCTCTTTCTTATTTCTTGTCTATCTCTTTCTTCTTTCTTATTAATCTCTCTCTTTTCTTGTCTATCTCTTTCTTATTTCTTGTCTGTCTATCTCCTTATTTCTTGTCTATCTCTTTCTTATTTCTTGTCTATTTCTTATTTCTTTGTCTATTCTTATTTCTTGTCTATTTCTTATTTCTTGTCTATCTCTTCTTATTTATCTCTCTCTTTCTTATTTCTTAGCTATTTCTTTCTTTCTTATTTCTTATCTATTTCTTTCTCATTTCTTATCTGTCTATCCCTCTCTCTTTTCTTGTCTATCTATCTCTTTCTTATTCTTATATTTCTATCCCTCCTCCTCCTCCTTCTCCTTTTCCCAAATCCACACTCACCTCCTGCCTACAAATCTACAGGTGTTTCAAAAAAAAAAAAAAAAAAAAAAACCGGATTCCGTCTTCGCAGAAGAGTGGAAATGGAATCTGAATCCCCCCCCCTCATCTAAAAGGGGATCCGATACCATTGTTTTTCCTTTTCCTTTTTTTTTGATCCCCGTAGATTTCTCGAAGTGATTTTTTTTCTTTTTCTTTTCCATTCGCTCGAAGATCTTTGAATTTCGAAGATCCGGGAAATTTCATGTCGAGGGCTCCAGGATCGCGGATTTTCGGCTCACAAAAGGCGATTGTTTCGTCTTGTCGAGGAGGAGGGAGGGAGGGAGGGGGGAGGAGAGAAGGAGGGAAGGAAGGAAGGATGGAGGGAGGGAGGAGGGAGAGGGGAGGAGGGAAGGAGGAAGAGGGAAGGGAAGAGGAGGAGGGAGGAGGAAGGGAGAGGGGAGGAGGAGGAGGGAGGATAGGGATGGAAAGAGAGAGGGAAGGGAAGGGGAAAGGAGGGAAAGCGAAGAGGAAAAATGCAAAGGGAAACACATCCATTTCATTCTCATCTTTTCTTTTCTATTTCCTCTTCCATCTTTCCCTCCTTCTCCTCCTTTTTATTCTCACCTTTCTTTCCTATTTCCCCTTCCATCTCCTTCCCTCCTCCCTCACCCATTTCATTTTTCTTTCTTCTATTTCCTCTTTCCACTCCACCTTTTTATTCCCAACCTTTTCTTTCCTATTCCTCTTCCACCTTTCAATTCCCTTCCCTACACCCTTTTTTCTCTCTTCCTTCTTTCCTCTTCTCCTCTCTCCCACCATAACACCATCCACTCTTTCCTTTCCACGATTCCAGATCCACTCCCCGCGCCCATCCACGTCTCGACCGAACGCCAGGCTGGATAAACGTTTTCTGATCACCGCAAACGTTTCCCAGCGCGTCGTGGCCATCACCGCAGCGTCGGAATCATGGTTTGGGCTGTCAGGTCGTGTGCATGATTTGGAGGGGGTGCGTCTTCGGCGTGTAAGAGTTCTCGTGTTTTTTTTGTGTGTGTGTATCTTTTCTCTCCTTCTCTCCTCTGTTTCTTTCTTTTTTTCTGTCTCTTTCTTTTGCTTTTTTTTCCTTTCTTTCTTTCGACGCACGGGGACAAATGTCGTTGGGTGTCTAAAGGTTCAGAAGAGTGCCCTTTTTAACAAAGGCTAAAGAAGCCCTAGAATTAAAACTAGGACGAAATAATATCTACGTACGGTGTAAGGATGAAGAAATTCTTACCCGAATAACTACGACGGAGCGGCAGGAGAAATCCTCGCAATAAGCAGAGTTTATGGCAAAGGACGCAGTACTGAACTCGTTGTGACAAATGAAATCACGAAATACAATGAAGAGATTCCACACGCTAAGCGCATTAACTTAATGATAGGATGACACAGCGACTCTTCATCACACATGAAGGAGAGAAAATACCCCAAACCATCAAAATTGCTGAGGGCACCTTCGGGTGCGCTGTCTTCAAATCACTCACCCCATTTTGCGCCAATTGCCTAGATGGGGGCACCGCGGTGCGCGCTTTCCCTCGAGCAGCCACGTTGCCGATACTGTGCGGCTGCTCACATGAACAGCCGCATAATGCATAAATGCAACTCTCCATTATGTGCATACTATCCGAACGATAGAAAAGACAAATTGCTAAAGAAACAACAGGCTGTTCTGCCCTCTCGCAACCCATTCCTATTTCCTCGCCTTAACGATGAGGCAGAATTTCCCCAGCTTGGGAGGGGAAATGTGGCGAGGTCTGGTGAACGAAAACAGTCGGTTTCTTCAGCCTTACTGTCGGCATCAGCTCCTGTTCCAGCGCCAGCTTCAAGGTCTGCTTCAGCCCCTTCAGTGCCAGTTTCAGCTCCTGCTGCTTCGGCATCGACCTCAAAACTGCTTCCAAATCGACATCGCTTTCGAACATCTACAACACATGTTACAGCACATACAACAGTTCCGGTCCCGGTTTCTACACCTGCTCAGTGCCAGCGCCGACCCTACACCACAGGAAAGACAGGATTTATTGCAAATGTTTTCAGTGGTCTTTGACAACAATTCACCCCTCTACAACTGTAGCAGAACTTGAAAATCATCAACTGACAACTGATGGCCGACAGTGACTTTGAGTGTACCCCAATGAAACACTGAGATTTAAGGAAACACTTCGTTTTTGTAAAATTATTTACATGTTTTATTTATTCTTTTTTTTCAGTTATTGGATAGTTAACAAATAAGGCAAGCCCTAAGGTGCAGCCCTTTAGGGCATGTATATTAATCATTTGACTTTGGCCCTTCAGTCAGTTCAACCAGATAGATGCTTGGACATCTTTCCCTGGCTTTTTACAGGGATGTAAACTGTTCTGTAAATATATATATATATATATATAAATATATACTAATATTATATATATATTATATATATATATATATTATATATACTATATTTTTTTTTTTTTTTTTTTTTTTTTTTTTTTTTTTTTTTTTTTTTTTTTTTTTTTTTTTTTTTTTTTTTTGTTTTTTTTTTTTTTTTTTGTTTTTTATTTTTTTTTTTTTTTTTTTTTTTTTTTTTTTTTTTTTTTTTTTTTTTTTTTTTTTTTTTTTTTTTTTTTTTTTTTTTTTTTCCCAACTTCCAAATTTCAAATACAAAAATCATCAGTCAATCAAACTCTCTCCTTCTCTCTCCTCTCTGGAAAAGGGAGAGGGAATGGAGGGAAGGACAATAGAGGTAGGGCGGGAGGAAAAGAAGAAAGAATAAATAATATATATTATAATGATAGTATATACTATATATATTAATATATATATATATAATCACATATATACCTAACTTAATAATATTATATATTATAGTATCTGAGCTTTATATAGATTATATATATATATATAAATATATATCTAATATATATATTATATATAATACACATACTATAAAGCAGCTTTATATATATATATATATATACTAATATATAATATATATATATAGTATATAATATATAATGATATAATATATATATATGTGTGTGTGTGTTGTGTGTGTGTGTGTGGTGGTTGTGGTGTGTGTGTGGTGTGTGTGTGTTGGTATGTGAGTGTAATAGAATAGATAGACAGCAGTAAGACAGATAATATAGAAATAACAGACAGATAATTTCGCCGAGAGCAGTTATATAGGCAGGCATATATATAAAAGACAGAAAAAAACAGAAAGACAAAAAGACAGAGAAGAAGACAAAGAAAGAGAAAAGACAGAGCGAGAATATAGATAAAATAGAGAGAGAGGCAGAGATAGACAGAAACAGATAGATAGCCAGAAAAGACAGAGATAGATTAGAGGAAAGAGATCAGAGATAGATAGAAAGAGACAGCAGAGAGAGGGAGAGAATAAAAATAGATAGATAAACAGAATAGATAGAGAGGCAAGACACAGAGAGAGAGAAGACTGATACAGATATTCATGGGTTAAAATTACCGCTTCCCGGTGTAACATCAACTCAACATATAAAATTCACTTGAAGTAATTAATGAGTTGCTTCCTAATGATGGAACAAGATCCGTTGGTACAAATGAGTTTCCATGTAAGCATAATGCCTCAAAATATACTGTGTATATGAACACGCATATGAATATTTTATGTGTTTGGATATATTATGTGGATGCATCTGTAATATTGTGTCTATCTCTTTGTGTGTGCGTTTGGGATGCATCTG